>JAYMFT010176281.1:0-12135 GCA_038088735.1 Panulirus argus
CGTAAATGCCAATTATGTTAAGAATCCTCAGAATATATGAATTTCAAACTCATTTTGATGTAGGTAGGAGGAATTTATAATTGTTTTATATGCCAGAAGTTCGTTTTGTATGTCAAAAGGTAACAATAAATTGCTACCAAAATGAAAGATTTTTATTTTTCCTTTTTAACCCCCAAAATTGACACACCCTAATGGGTTATAGATAAGGATGTGCAGAGGAGGGTGAATGTGTTGGAAATTAAATGTTTGAGGACAATATGTGGTGTGAGATAAGACAGAGTTGTGGTAGTATGAGTGTGGTTGAGAAAATTGTGCTAAAATGGTTTGGGCATATGAATAGAATGATTGAGGAGAGGTTAACAAAGAAGATGTATATGTGAGAAGTGGAGGGGACAAGGAGAAAAGGGAGATCAAAATGAGGTAGAGGGATGGAATGAAAATGAATTTGAGTGATCATGGCCAGAACAAGCAGGAGGGTGAAAATTATGCAAGAGATAAAGTGAACTGAAGTGAACAGAGTGAATGATTTGGTGTGCAGGAGATAACATGCTGTCAGAGGATTAAATCAAGGCCTGTGAAGCAGTAGGGGGAAACCATGGAAAGGTCTGTGAGGCCTGTTTGTAGTTAAGGACTGTAGTTTCAGTGTACTACACATGACAACTACACAAAGAATGTCAATGAATGCAGCCTCTTATTGTTCTTGGCGCAACTTCACTAATGCTGGAAATGGCAAATATGAAAAGTATAAATATTTCTATGTATGTTCTCCCCATTCTCCTTGTTCCATCCACTTCTGACACATATATTCTCTTTGTCAACCTTTCCTCACTCATTCTCTCCATATGTTTAAACCATTTCAGCACAACATCTTTGGCTATCTCAACTACACTTTTTATTATTGCGCATCTCTTACCCATTCATTACTTACTCGATCAAACGACCTCGCACCACATGTTGTCCTTAAACATTTTGTTTCGTATACATCCACCCATTGCACAACCCTATCTATAGCCCATGCCTCACATTCATATAATATTGTGACTACTATACCTTCAAACATACCCATTTTTGCCCTCCCAGCTATCATTCTCTCCTTCCATGCATTCTTCAGCACTCCCAATACCTTCGCCCCCCTCCACCATATAACTCACTTCTTCCATGATTCCATTTGCTGCCATGTCCGCCCCCAGATATGTAAAACACTTCACTTCCTCCAATTCTTGTACATTCAAACTCACATCCCAGCTAATTTGTAATTCAACCCTACTGAACCTAATAACCTTGCTATTACTCACATTCACTCCCAACTTTCTCCTTTCACACACCATATATTCTTAAGACTCACTACAAAGCCTCTCTATTAACCCTTTCATAGGCCTTCTCCAGGCCCATAAATGCTGCATACAAATCCATCTGTTTTTCTAAAAATTTCTCGTACATTCTTCAAAGCAAATACCTGATCCACACATCCTCTACCACTTCTAAAACAACACTGCTCCTCCACAGTCTGATGCTCTGTACATACCCTCACCCTCTCAGTCAGTACCCTCCCATACAGTTTTCCAGGAATACTCAACAAACTTATACATCTGTAGTTTGAACACTCACCTTTATCCCCTTTGCCTTTGTACAGTGGTACTATACATGCATTCCGCCAATCTTCAGACACTTCACCAATCCATACATACATTAAATATCCTTACCAACCAGTCAACGACGCAGTCACCCCCTTTCTAAATAAATTCAACTGCAGTACCATCAGATCCTGCTGTCTTTCCGGATTTCATCTTCTGCAAGGCTTTTTCTACCTCTTATCACTTCACTGAACCACTCTCCCTGAATGTCTCACTTTGCGCACCACTCCGACCAAAACTCCCTACATCTGCCACTATATTGTGAAACACATTCAACAGTCCTTCAAAGTATTCATTCCATATCCTCCTCACTCCATCGCTACCTGTTATCACTTCCCCCTTGCCCCTTTCACTGATATTCCCATTTGTTTTCTTGTCATACTCATGTTATTTACCTCCTTTTCTAAAGATCTTTTTATTCTCCCTAATGTTTAATGGTACTCTCTCACTCCAATTTTCATTTGCACTCTTTCTCAACCCTTGCACCTTCCTTTTGACCTCCTGCTGCTTTCTCCTAAACATCTCCCAGTCATTTGCACTCCTTTCTTGTAAGTATCATCCAAAGGCTTTTCTTTTCTCTTTCACCAACAAGTTTACTTCTTCATCCCACCACTCACTATCCTTTCTAATCAGTCCACCTCCCACCTTTCTCATACTACATGCATCTCTTGCACATGCCATTGCTGCATCCCTAAATACATCCCATTCCTCACCCACTTCCCTTGCTTCATCGTATAAAATATATACAGGTAGTCGTCGACTTACGACTAACCACATTTATGACCACTTCTGTATGACAGTTTCGGGCCAGCTCTTGGCACTGCCAGGAGGCTGGGAGGCTAAGTGCTGGGGACACTCACATCATTCCCGTGCCCCGCACAAAGCTCCCAGCACAACACACTTCCTCCTGTGTTTGATTCAAACTTGATGAACATAATGATTAGAAGCAAAACTGTGTAGAATGTGTTGAAAGATGATAACTAAGGTGATACAATGGTTATAACAGTAATGAGAAAAAAAAATGTTCATAGAATATGATATAAAGATGATTATGATATTAAACTGTATAATATACTTAAGGTAATTACAACATAGGTCGACTTACGACCAGATTGACTTATGAATGTTCAGTCGGAACCGATCGCAGTTGTCGATGACTACCTATGTATATATAAATAGTTAGTGTGAAGTGAATGAATTTTGTATTGATTTTTTTTATTTTATTTGGCAGACTTGGGGAAATAACATGAGCAAGGCCAGTGAAGCAAAGATTAAGGATTTTAAAGGAGAAGACTTCACTAAAGTTACATTTTCACCTGACCTTTCAAAGTTCAAAATGGAATCCCTGGATGCAGACACAGTTTCACTCCTTTCCCGTAGAGCTTATGATGTTGCTGCATCATCCAGAGGCGTTAAGGTGTTTCTGAATGGGAAACGTATTCCTGTAAGTTTAATGTATTAAGTTTTAAAGCATGTAAAATGTCAAAATATGTCGTATATTTATAGTTTTCAATGTATTTTTCATTTACATATCAGAGAATGAAAAGTGTTTTTAAGGTTAAATTTCCCCATGAAGATTAGCATGTTACTTTTCCACAGGTGAAAGGCTTCAAGGATTATGTTGACCTGTATCTGAAAGATAAAGTCGATGATGCTGACAATCCTGTTAAGGCTGTGTATGAAAATGTCAGTGAAAGGTGGGAAGTGGCTGTAGCACTCTCTGACAAAGGTTTTCAGCAGATGTCTTTTGTAAATAGCATCGCCACAACTAAGGTATGTCATGCAAAAGAAATATCTTTGGAATTTTGGGAAATGTTTTTTAGTTTAGTTGTGATACTCCAGGAAGATGAGAGTAGAATAGAGAAGACCAAGGAGATGAATGGATGGAATGAAAGAGGTTTTGAGTTATCAAGGCCATGATATTTAGGAAGATGAGAGGCATACATGATAATGAAATAGACTGAGTAGTGTATGGGGTCGATATATTGTCAATGTGTTGAACTAGGTGATGTGAAATGGTCAGGATGAAGACTGGTTGAGGTCTTTTGGGGATCTTCTACCCTGACAGCCCAGGCTGTTGGACGCTCAGTCGTTGGTCTTCCAAGCTTTTGGAAGCTGTGGCCTGCAGGCTCCCATAGCCACCACAGCCTGGCTGGTCCGGTACACTATGTAAATTCTTGGCAAGGTCATCCTTATTCTTCTCCAAAGTGAATCTAATGGTTTTCTGATGACAGCAAGTAAATCTCTGAAGATTTTAAGACCCCCTAATATTTAAGGTGTATTTTTTGTGCATATCACATCTTTGAATGTCGGAGTAGTTTTTTGCAGAGTCTTTTATGCAAGTTGTGCCAATAAGAAGTTATTGTATATCATGGAATAGTCTACAGGGCTTGGGCCTTGATGCTAGGCTATGATTTCTTTACATTGTAATTAACAGCTAGATAATGGTATGCAATTGAGGTCGTTGTTCGTCAGATCCTGACGTTGCCTTGCTAAGTTGTTTAAGATAGTTGTGTATAAATATATCAGTTGCAGCATAGTCCAGTTATAATGGCATGGGTAGGTACCAAACACTTGCCATTAGATTGAATTTTCCATGGAAAAAGAAGTTGATGTTTTTTATTTTTGTTTGAAATTCCTTGTATTGATGAGGTAGTGCCTGAAATTGACGAAGAAATGTCCATGTTTGCTCACATCCAACCTCTTGCTGTCTTGTATAATGCATCAAAACCACATTCCCCTATCCACAGGTAGGGCCCACAGACCTTTTCATGGTTTACCGTAGCTACTTTATATACCTTGGTTCAGTTGAATTGCTCCAATTCACTCTATCCTGTTCACTTTTTACACATTCATGCATGTTCAGGCTCCATCAAACACTCAAAACCCTCTCCACTCCATTCTTGTCTTAAGTTCAATCCTCCCCTTATTGGCTTCTGTCCTTACTTTTCTTTGTCAACCTCTATCTGTATCTCTGATGCCTGTTCTAATTGGATCTCCCTCAAGAGGGTGGCTACACCAATAAAGTCTCCATAACTTGTGAACTCCAGTGCAACTTCTTAACCATTTGTGCCTCACCCGTAACAGGCCACTAGCAGAGGCAACTCTAATACAGTGTTTGCTGAGGCTCCTACTTAATGCTCCTACTGACTGCTACTGCCTAATGCTCCTACCTAGATATTCCTACCTTCTAATTCTATCAACTGCTCCTACCATTTTGCCAAAAGATGGCTAGCATATAGTACTTACCACAGGAAAATCTAAAGTTAAGAAGAACAAGCTGTGTGAGTTGTGTTGTCAACTGTTATGGATGACAAGGAGAAATTGTATGTTTGTGGAGGGAATGCCAGCAGTCCAAGTGTGGGTGAGGCAGAAAGAAAAGACAGCTACCTAGGTCAGAGGAGTGCAACTTTACAACTACTGAAGTGCTGGCTCACTAAGCAGATATTAATAACCCTTCCGATATACCCATGCGGTTAGTACCAGTAATACACCTCCCTGTCACCCTCCCCTCACTCATTCTCTTCGTATGTCCAAACTATTTTTCGCACAGTCTTCACTTGTCTCATTCATGCTCTTCTTATTACCTCATTTCTTTCTTTTCTTTCTGTTTCTTAATCAATCAACCCTCCTCACAACATTTATTTTTCTCAAACATTTTATTTCAAACATATCCACTTTCCTCAACAGTTTCACCTATAATCCATGCCTCACATCCATATTACATTTTTGGGACTTAAGTACATTTAGATATACCTTTTTTTCTCCTCCCAAATAGCAGTCTCTCTACACAGTCCTCATTGCTTCCAAAATCTTTACCCCCCTTACCCACCCTTCTATGTCCTCTTCAGGGTATCTGAAATACTCCACTTCCTCCTCTTTTTCTCCGTTCAGATTCACACCCCAAATAACCTCTCTCTTTACTGTTAAACTTAATAACCTGGCATGTGTTTATGATATCACTCAACTTTCTTTTGTCACACACTCCCAAACTCAGAAAATAACTGTGGTTTCTGACATGAATTTCCACCAGTGCCATGTCACCTTCAAACAATAACTGACACACTTCTCAAGCTCTGTTACCACCTACAGACTGCCTACCTGCTTGTGTCTCCAAGCCCCTTGCATTTATATCCCACACCAACCCACCCATAACAAATTAGACAGCCACAGTAACAGCACATCCTTTGCATGACCTTACCTTCACCCGAAATACTCGCCCTTCTCTCTGTCTACTCACACACATGCCTCACTGCCGTGATGAAAGCTCCTCACTGGGTCTGATAGCTTTCCTCCCATGTCATATGTTTGTAATACCTTCCACAAAGCATCTTTATCAACTCTGTCGTATGTTTTCTTCAGATCCAAAAATGCTACGTACAGACCCATCTGTTTCTCTAAGTATTTCTAACACACATTTTTCAGTGCATAGACCTGATGCACAAATCCTTTACCACTCCTGATACCACATTGTTCCTTCCCAGTTTGATGTGTGTTCATGCCATATTATATTTTTTATGATACTTGATCGCTGTTTCCTGCGTTAGCGAGGTAGCGCCAGGAAACAGACGAAGACAGATCCATTCATTCACATACACACATATGCATATATGCACATATATGCACAATACATACATATACATACCAACATATTCGCTGTTTCCCGCATTAACGAGGTAGCGTTAAGAACAGAGAATTGAGCCTTAGAGAAAAAAATCCTCACTTGGCCCCCTTCTCTGTTCCTTCTTTTGGAAAAGTGAAAACAGGAGGGGAGGATTTCCAGCCCCCCGCTCCCTCCCCTTTTAGTCGCCTCTTATGATACGCAGGGAATACGTGGGTGGGAAGTATTCTTTCTCCCCATCCCCTGGGATAATATATATATATATATATATAATGTATGTATATATACAAATATATATAAACAAAGGAAGTGGCTGTGAACCTTACTTAAGTGATCAATAAGAGCTCTGAGTATGTACCAAGGTAAGCACAGGTTTAATCTTTGATAATGACTACTTCATATCTACAGGACACTGAAGCATCAGTAAGCATAGTAAGAATAAATTTTCTGAAAATATCCCTCCTAATCATCTTAAGTTTTATCAAAGTGTGACTTTCCTGTCACCTTTTATTTCCTATACTCATTAACACTAAACTGAATAAGCAAGATGTTTAAGATCTTGTGCTGTGTGCACTATATTTGGTACTGTGATTAAACTGACGTAATCAGTCAGTTTGAGCTCAAGACATAATGAGCTTAAGCTCAAATTACATGCTTCTGAAGAATTTGTGCCTTTGAGAACAAACATCCTGCAGCTCAAAATTGCTGAACATCTCATACTTGTGGTAAGATCTGAATTTATTGTAAAAACTAATTTCAAATGTCAATGATACCTAACAGGTTCATAAGCACAACCATGCCAAAAACCTATTTAATTAATGGAGATGATGGGTGTTAAATAACATATCTGATAGATTAAAAAAATAATCACCATTATTAAAGATTTAGTATCCTTAACCACAGAAAAAAAAAAAGGGCAGTATGTCCATGAACTATATTACAAACACAGCACTATCATACATTCCACCACAAGCTTAGCCCATGGCAAGCCAGCATTTACATAAAGCCATATCAAACACATGGGAAACTGGAATGGTGGACCCCAGACATCTATCTATAATAGCCCAAAACAATTTTAACGACTGTGTAGTCAAAACTATTGCAACGGATAATCGTTAGGTCACAGGCATTGCAGTCAATTTTGTCAAGACCCAAGTCAACCACAGAACAAGATTTAGAGGAACTTTACAGTCAGAGAGACTAGTAAAAACCAATTGTATTAGTATCAATGTCAGCTAAAGGGGTTACAAAGGCATATAAGACTATCATGATGTCACTTCCAAGCACAAATGACTAGCTCCCAGCCCCTAATATTGAGTTACACTATTTTTCAGGATCATATCTTTATCAAGAACTGATACCAAACTTCAGATTTTTACAGCAGACTGTACACCATGCAGGAGAAAGTAACGTTAGGCAGCAAGAAATGGTGTAATCTCCTTTAAAATTAATTGCACCCCTAATGGCACATATGCATCAAAACTGCTCAAAGACTGCTTCTTAACATCCTATAATTGGTTTAAGATATCTCACTTTGCCAGGAAAAGCCATATCTATGTTATCAGTAATCACAAATTATTCTATCACACAAAGATTGCCAAGTAAGCAAATATGTCAATAAAAACTACTCATAACACTATGGTAAAGCCACCTGGCACAGCAGCAATGAGTAGTCACTCTCAACAAAGAAAGGGCATTTTCTCTATCGAAGACCACATGCACAAGAATTAAAAAGTTTACACAACAGCATAACCTCTTCATGTTCCACATTTCTGAAGCTCAAGTAAAATTTTGTGCCATATTTGTCGTGAGCATTATATTTTCATTTACATGAAACAGTGTACATGTAATTATTTCAAAATTGTTCACGTTTTTGGTATATCAGATTTACTGTACGAATGAAAATATTTTTATCAAGTAATTCCAACTTGCAAATATATCTTTTGTCCCCTTACCCTAGAAACTTATAAGTGCATTTATAAATAATGGTCTTGTGATGCCTGAACCATTCAAATGTTCCATGAGACCAAATTGTTGCACATCCATCTAACCAAAATACAACCTCCCTCATCTACTACATGGGAGGCTCAGATTTTGGAGAAGATGCTCCAGAATTTTGTGTCTCTGCACGTTTGATGTATAAGTTAAGGAGTTTTAACTTTGACCCAGTTAAACTTTCAAGGTGTGGCCGCATAGCTTCCTCACCCACTGCGTTGTGAAGGGCCACCATGCAGAACACAGATGCCTTGCGTACACAAGATTCTTTGTTGTCATATGCCTGGATTAAATAAAGAATATTAATTATTACGTACAAATATAAACATTAATCTACATGTTTGTATTCCTAAACCTGGAAGAAAAGATACTAGATACTTAATCCCTTTCCTTGTGCCAACTCAATATCTTACATCAACTTTCCCTTCATGAGAAAAGTTTTATCCATCACTGAACAACTGATAAATCTGTTAGGATAGAAATAACTATTTATAAATTTTACTGAAAAATGAGACCAGTAAAAGTCAGTCAACAAATCTTTCTCGTTTCACTGTCTTATTTTACTAAAGTTCCTTGCATATAAACTGAAACTGAAAACCTACCTTCTTTTGTAGTTAAGATTTAACATTATGTGGTTAGTTTGCTATGTTTGACATTTTAAGTACCTTGCTAACTCTAAGTCTGTAACCAAAAAAACTGTGGTTGAGAGATATGAAGAGGGTGTGTTGAAATGGTTTGGACATATGGAGAAAATGAGTGAAGAGAGACTGACAAAGAGGACATATATGTCAGAAGTTTGCTCCATCATACTCTTCTCATTGCCAAACCAATCTCTTATCCTATCATTACTTACTCGATCAACCTTCTTCACCCCAAATATTGTCCCCAAACATTTTATTTAAAGTATACTGACCCCTTTTATAAATTCTCATCTACAGCTCATAACTTACATCCATATATACCCTCTTTAGCCCTCCCATATAAAGAGACCTCTCTTTCTACATGTTCGTCAATGCCATTATGGGTGAAACAAGAAAAACAATATAACTCCCATGGGAAAGCTTTACTTGAGTTAAGAAAATTCTGTATTAAGGCTTGTCAATTATCTGAAATATTCAGGAAATATTTCATTAGCAACTTCCTTACAAATATTTTCCTTGTACTTATTAGTTGGGCTAATCCATTCAGCATTTTCTTTACAGATGGCTATCTATCTATATCTCTGACACCTGTTCCCTTTAGGAACTGCCCCAAGGGGGTGGCCATGGCAACAGAGTCTCCATAACTAGTGAACTCCAGTCCCAATTCTTAGCCTTTAGTGCCTCACCCTTAAGAGAGGCTCCTACTTATTGTTCCTACCAACTACTTCTACCTAATGTTCCAATCTACTACTTCCACCTAATGCTCCCATCTAATTTTCCTACCTACAACTTTTATCTATTGCTCTTGTCATTTTGCCAAAAGGCTTGCTCATAGTGCTCACCAAAGGAAAATCTGGTTATGACAAGCTTTGCAAGTTAAGTGTTACCAAGTGTTATGTGTGACAAGGAGACACTGTATGTTTGGGGACTGAATGCCAGCTAACTGGGTCAGGTGGCACAGATGGCACTCCTTCTCTTTGAGTTATCAAAAAAATTAATATTAAGAAGCAGTGAAGTATTTCAAATCATTCATGGATTACCAGTCTGTTGTAAAAAATGTAATATGACATGCTGCTGTTTGTTTGGTTTGGTTTAGTAGCATGTATAAATGATGAATAATCCCTGCAAGCTAGTGTTTAAACCAGTATGAATAAACTTTGAACAGTCTGAAGAAAACCAAGTGGGACTAAATATCTTTTTACTACCTACAAAGGGACATACCCCAGCTCATCATCTGATATCCCCAAAGCAATTGATTTAGTGCATATTAAAAATTTGGCTGCAATTTCAGCTATGATCTCTATCTGTAAAACAGCAAAATTTTCAGTAACTGAGTAACCTTAACAGTGTGTATAAGTAGATTTACAATATGAGAAATCTAATTTTTAAAAAACATAATATTAATTACAATGAAATACTTATGGTGATGCAAGAGAACACAAACAAACCCTTTGCCTGGGCTCAGAAAAAATCTTATCCATGCAAAATAATAACATGATCAAAATAAGAGCAGCAACCTAATAATCTTCCAAGACATAACAGTATATTATGTTAAATATTTTGAAAGGTGTCTTCACTACCTTAATCAATCCAGGCATGATTTCTGGCAAAGCTGCAGCCACAATAGATGGTTGGTGAGCCTCAACTAATTTATTGAGCATTTTGATGGCTGCCTGGTTGACTGGGTACTCCCCCATCTGTATAAGTGGCTTTAAGACACGAATCACCACTTCTGGAGGGAGAATTTCTGCTACAGTGCCAGCACAAACCTGATGTAAAAAGAAGAATGTATTAAGACTGAGAATATTACTGCCATGAGATTCTTTCATTCTTGTAATGCACAAGAAAAGTAAATAACTTTTATCCACTAATAAATTCCATGTAAATACAAGTTCTTTGAAGTGGAAAAAACACAATACTTACAGAAGCAGCCCGAAGCACCTCTTTTTCTTTATCAGCATGTGCATTGAGAACTCTAAGGATGATTAGCTCAGAAAAACTTAGGAAGTGATGAACTAATGGACTTCTTCGCATCATTTCAGTGAGTACTGCTAGCACCAGCGCTCGCTGACCACCGTCATCACAAGTAAGACATTCTAGTAGTAACCGTAAAACAGCACGAAAGTTTTCATTCCACACAAGAGTGGACCCAGTACGTGCCAATCTGATAAGGCTAGTTAGGGCACCACGTTTCTCAGCAGACCTCCCTTCTTCAGTATTGCCAAGTTCTGCTACAACCCCTGACATCACTTCAGCATCACTCTCTTGTCCATCCCCTGTAAAGACAAGTCTTTATAGTCTCCTTTAGTTTTTGTCCAAATAATTCAATGAAGAAAAAGCAGTGATACTCTGACATGCCATTTATATAAGATTAAGGATAGTATTTCAAGGAAAAATAAAAAAGCAAATATCAATAAAGTGCCTATTTTAGAAATAATAACATGTGACACTAAATTCATGAGAAAGAAAGCTACAAGACCCCCATGTCCTCCCTTCTTATCAAAAGTAGTCAGATGTATCACCTGTGCCCCCTCTTCTTACTCACTCATCATTAAACCAAGCCAAAACCAAGTTATTTGTATTACTTTTTGAATATCTTCTTCATATGGTACCCACTTGTCACTGGGGATGGATTCCAAGAAATAACAACCAAACGCAAACACTGGATAATGGATCACATTTTATCATCGAATTCCCTGGAATAATGGGAGTTATATTCCTGGGGTAGATATCTCAACCTACCTTTCACAGAAAAATGTAAATAAAACGTCAAGAAATATACATCAGTTATTAATCTAAGTAGTTAAACAAAAAATACTGAATATTTTGTTTAAGTAAAAAATATATATTTCATATTATATTTATTATACTTGATCAGTGTTTCCTGCGTTTGGGAGGTAGCACCAGGAAACAGACGAAGAGAGATCCATTCACTCACATACACACACATACATACATACATGCATATACATGCACAATACATTACATATACATACCAACATATACATATATACATACATATACATACACATTCATATAACCATATACATATTTATACTTGCTCGCCTCCCTCCATTCCTGACGTCACCCCGCCCCACAGGAAACAGCATCGTCACTCCCTGTGTCAGTGAGGTAGCACCAGGAAACAGACAAAAAGGCCACACTTGCTCACACTCAGTCTCTAGCTGTCGTGTAATGCACTGAAACCACAGCTCCCTTTCCACATCCAGGCCCCACAGACCTT
>JAYMFT010176292.1:0-12135 GCA_038088735.1 Panulirus argus
GGAGTTTAGATAGTCGAAGAAGGATACAAAGTTTGTAGAATTAGGGGAGCAGTAGGCGAAACAGAGGACAAGTGTGGAAATTTTCCCTCTTATAAGCTTGATCGCCTTTTCCCGCATTAGCGACGTAGCGCCAGGAACAGACGAAGAAAGGCTGCAATCACTCACATCCATTCTCTAGCTGTCATGTGGAATGCACCGAAACCACAGCTCTCTACCTACATCCAGGCCCCACAGACCTTTCCATGGTTTACTCTGGACGTTTTACATGCCCTGGTTCAGTTCACTGACAGCGCGTCGATCCTATAAACCTTATCGTTCCAATTCACTACTGCCCGTGCACGCCTTTCACCCTTTTGCATGTTCAGGCCCCGATCCCTCAAAATCTTTTTCACTCCAACCTTCCATCTCCAATTTGGTCTCCCCGCTCTCCTTGTTCCCTCCCTCCCTTTTTACCATCTTCCTCTCTGGTTACTACCTTTCTTCCCTAGCTGCTCCACAACCCCTTCTCCTTAGTTACTTGCCTCCCCATCCCTCCATGGCCTTCCCACTTCCCCTTCCTAGATACCATCCCTCCCGTTCCTCCCTGGTTACCATACTCCAACCCTTCTTGGCTACCATACTCCCCCATTCTCTTTCCCTTGTTTCCTCATCTTTCCTCATCCACCTTGGCTACCCCAACCTTTCCTCCCTTCCTGGCTACCACACCATCCCTTCCTCTCGCCAGCTCCCCTCCTTCTCCCTTTGGCTACTTTCTCTTCCATTGCTTCATCCCTTGCTATCCTACTCCCCTCCCTCTGTAGATACTTCACCTACCCTCTCTCCCTCCGTCTTCCCCACCTCTACCTCCCAGCTATCTCACTTCTCTCCATTTTCGGATACTCCACGTACCCTCCCTCCCTGTCTACACCAGCCCTCCTTCCCCACCTGGCTACCCCACTGGATTAACCTCCCTCCCTCCCTAGTTACTACACCTGCCTCAGGCTACGCTACCTTGCTTCCCTTGCTCCTTGCCTACGTAACGTTTCTTCCCTCCGTCCCTGGCTACCGTACCGTCCATCCTTCAACCCATGCAACCCAACTAATGCGCTCTCCCTGGCTACTAAACCTTCCCTACCTCCCAGGCTACCTTTCCTTCCTACCCATGGTTGGCTACCCCACCTTCCTTCACTCCCTGGCTATAGTATAATATCCCTTCTTGTGTACCCCTCCTTCCTTTCCCTTCCTGCCAACTCCACCTCTACTCACTTTCAGCTTACCCAACCTTACCTTCGCTCCCTCCTTGGATACTCCACCTTCCCTTTGTCCCTCCCTGGCGACTTCTCCTTTCCTTCCTCCCTTCCTTAACTTCCTTTCCCCCCTCTCTAGTTACTCTACCTTCCTTCGCTCTTCCACCTTTCTCTCCCTCCTGGATATCCCGTCTTCCCTTCAAGTAACCCACCTGCTCTGCCTCCATCCCTGTCTACACCTTCCCTCCTTGGATACCCCTTTTCCTTCCTTCCTTGGCTGCCTCACCTCTCTTTCC
Organism: Panulirus argus; assembly: GCA_038088735.1. Lineage (NCBI taxonomy): Eukaryota > Metazoa > Arthropoda > Malacostraca > Decapoda > Palinuridae > Panulirus > Panulirus argus. Next base: position 1,523 of record JAYMFT010176292.1, read on the forward strand.
CGTTTATGACTACCCCACCTACCTTTCATATCCCTTGCTACTAAACCCTCCCTCACTAGCCACTCAGCCTTTCCTCTCCCTTCCTGGCTACACAACCTTCCCTTGTTCCCTTCCTGGCCACCCCTTCTTTTCTCTCTTGGCTTCACCTTCTCTCCCTCCCTCTCCTTTCTTGGCTTCAGTTTCCCTTCCACCCTGGCTACCCAGCTTTCACTCTCTCAGGCTGTCCCACTTTCTCTCTACTCCCTTAAGTCGACCTCGCATTCCCTCCATTCTTGGTTACTCCTCTCTCACACCCTAGTTATCTTTCCTACCTCCTTCACTATCTTCTTGGCTTCCCCACCTTCCCTCCCTGCGTTCCCGGGTACCCTGCCTTCCCTTTCCCTTTTTGGCTTCACCTTTCCTCCCGCTCACCATCATTACCACCTTCCCTCTTTCACTGACAGACTTTACCTCCCACCTAAGTCTTGATATGTGTCATTGCAGGCACGGTAGTCCCCGGTGGCTGGTCCTCCCGATCTGGACCTCACTTGGAGTGGCGCTAAGGCATCCTCATCCGTCATGATAAGGTGAGCTAACAGATTTCGGTCTCACTGCAGAATTACTAGTTGCGGTAATGTAGAGACCTGATATAACTGCATATCTGGTTCTTAAAAGATCTATATTATATTTATGAAATTTGTGTTATATGCATACAATTAGTTTATATAAGGAAGGTTATTCATTTTGCATTTTCATTGCAGGTAGGGCTTTTAAACAGGTCGTCGATGGACCACTTCGAGGGACCATACTTCGCTTCGTACAAGGTGCGTGCATTTATTTTTTCCATTTTTCGATGTTTCTCTTTCTTTACAGAAATGGATCACTTCGTGGGACTCGTATCAACGCTCACATTAAGGTACGTCTGTACTGTTTAAGGGAAGGACAGTGCAATGTTAATGTCACTTAAGCGAGCATTAGACCAGCTATTGACATTAAAGGTACTGTTTACAGAAATGAACAGTGTAATGTTGATTACTTAAACGAGCGTCAAACCAGCTGGTGTGACATTGCAGAGTTACTGTCCAAGGGTGAACAGAGCATGAGAACAGGTGGTTTGACATTTCAGAGCTACTGTCTACAGAGATGGATCTTGTTGAGGGGCGATGACAACGCTTCATACAAGGTGCGTTATACTTATTTTCATTTTTCAGGTGACGTTATAGACGTTTTGACTACAGCTGGGGTTCCCAACCTAACTCAAGCGTAGATCTTGATATTTTCGTGAAGTGATACGTACTATGTATCCTATAGACACGTTATATAACGTGAGGGTGAATGTGTAATACTTTGAATTTTTCCTAAAGTTGAATGCATCACAGGTTGGGAACTCCTGGTCTGCAGAGATGGACAATGACTCTGGTTAGTAAACTGACAGAGAGCTTACATTTGACCTGTACCAGTAATGGCACCACGATAACACATACCTGACCTATGCCATTATTGGCACCACGAGAACACACCTAATCTGTGCCAGTAATGACACCACTAGAAACACACTGACCCTGTACCAGTAATGGCACCCCATGGACTCCCAACCTGTATCAGTAATGGCATCCTGAGAACACCAGACCTATAACAATAACAGCGTTATGAGAACACACCCGACCTGTGCCAGCACTTGCATTCCGAGAACATCTGATCTATCCCAATAATGATACCCCAAGAACGCACACCTAACCTGTGCTAGTAATGGTTCCATGAGAGCACCCTCGACCTGTGCCAGTAATGGCACCCTGAGGACACCTGACCAGTATTAGTAATGGCACTCCGAAACACCCGACCTATGAGAATGGCACCATGAGAACAGACCTGACCTGTGACAGTAATCACACTCTGCGGACATCTGGCCTGAATTGGTAATGGCTCCCTGAAAACACCGGACATATGCCAGTAGTGGCAGGGCAACATACACCTGACTTGTGCCAGTAATGGTACCTAAGAATACCTGACCTGACATTAGTAGCATACCTGACTTGTGCCAGTAATGGTACCTAAGAATACATGACCTGACAGTAGTAGCACCATTACACACCAGAGCCATGACACACCGACCTGTGCTGGTATTTGTTACTCAAGCACACACCTGATCTGACCCAATAATGACACCTTCAGAACATCACATGACACAAGTCAGTAATAGCACCACAAGAACTCACACTTGACCTATGTCAGTAATGGAAACACAAGAACAGACACACTTCCTGTTCCAGTAATGGCAACATGAGAACAAACACCCAAACTGTGCTAGTAATTGCATCCAGACAACACACCTCTGACTTGTGCCAGTACTTTCGTGCTGAGAACACGTGACCCGTACCAGTAATGGCGCTCCAGTCTCCTTGGCAATACAAGGAGAGCAATGTCTTTGTAAAGACGAGGAAGCCAGTGGATTCATGAAGACGATAGGGCCAACAGAGGATGTGCAAAGTTACCTACTTCGTCAAGGGACATAGAAGGGTTTGTAACCCCTTTTATGAATCTTATCCTGTAACGAAGATGGTTCTGAACCTCATTGAGGTTCATTAGATTTCACAGAGGTCATATAGGATGTGGAATGTTACCTATCTGGTGTAGGGATATTGAAGGCCTCCATATCCTGTTCTTCAATCTTTTAGCCGTTGACCATAATGGTCTCGGGTCAACTCGTCATCACTTAGGATGTATAGGATGTGGAAAACCACCTACCCTGTTGAAGATTATGGAATGCATTCTTCCCATTTTTATGAATATTTTAACCTGCAACCAAGATAGTCTCAGGATCTCATGAAGGTCAACTCATGATATCACTGGGATCATAAAGGATGTGAAAGATTAGCTACCTCGTCACTGGACGTTGGGGTTTCTTGCCCCTTTTCTAGAAAAAATTAACTTGTCATAGAGATGGTCACAACCTCACAGGTTATAAAGGATGTGGAAGGCTATCTAAGTGGTGTAGAGATCTTGAAGGCCACCAATTCCTGTTCATGAATATTATCTTTTGACTGAGATAGTCTCACGTTGACTCAACCTCACTGAGTTTGTATTGGATGTGGAGGGCCACCTGCGCTCATGGGGGATGTGGAAGGTCGTCTTTTACTTGAGTGATAACTTGTGACTGAGATGGTCTCAGAACCTCATTGAGGTCGACTCATGATTTCACCATCTTTTTGCAGGATGTGGAAGGCTACCTACCCCTATCAAGGGACAGAAAGGTTTCTTACCCAGTTCATGGATATATTATCCCTATACCAAGATGGTCTCAGGACCTCAGCAAGGTCATAGAGGATATGGAAGACTGTCTAAATGGAATAGGGATACTGAAGGCCTCCTTATCCTGTTCATGAATGTTAGTTGTTGACCGAGATAGTCTTTGGTTGACTCAACCTCACTGAGGTTTTATAGGATATGTAAAACCAACTATCCTTTTGAGGGATATGGAGGGTCTTCTTCCTTTGGATATGAATATGTTGACCTTTGACCAAGATGGTCTTAGGACTTCATTGAGGTAGACACAATTTCAGTGGGGTCATAGAGAATGTAGAAGGTTACCTAACAGGTTAAGAGATATTAAGGTTTCTTACCCAGTTCATGAATATAATATCAAATGATGGAAATGGTGTCAGGACCTTAACAAGGTCATACAGGATGTGGAAGGCCACCTATCTGGTGAAGAGATCTTGAAGACCACTCATCTGGTGTAGAAATCTTGGAGGCTCCCTTATCCTGTTAATGAATAATAATGTCCTTTGACTGAGATCAACTTAGGACCTTAAAGGTTGACTCATAATTCCACCAAGGTTATGCATGATGTGGAAGACAACCTACTCTGTCAAGTGACATAAGTGTTTCTTGTCCTGTTCATGAATGAATTATCCCAAGACCAAGATGGTCTCAGAACTCATTGAGGTCATAAAGGATGTGGAAGGCTTCATATTTGATGCAGGGATATAGAAGATGAATATCAGCTCTTGACTGAAATAGTTTCAGGTTGACTCCTCCAAATGGAGATTGTATAGGAAGCAGAAGGCTACCTACCCTTGTGAGGGGTATGGAAGGTCTCCCATGTTTATGAATACGTTAACCCATGAACAAGATAGTCATAGAACCTCACTGAGGTCGACTCCAAACTTCACAGGGGTCTTAGAGCATGTGGAAAGTTACTTTCCCTAAGGGACTTTAGGGTTTCTTACCCTATTCATGAATAGAATATCTAGTGACTGAGATGGTCTCAGAACCTCACCAAGGTCAATGAGGATGTCCATGGCTACCTATCGTGTAGAGATATTGAAGGCCGCCTTATCTTGTTCATGAATATCAGCTGTTGATCAAGATACTCCAAGGTCGACTGCACCTTGGTGAGGTTGTATAGGATGTCAAGGCCACCTGCCCTTTTAAGGGATATGAAAGATCTTTTTTCCTTGTTTCTGAATGTTGATCCATGACAAAGATGGTCTCAGGACCTCACTGAGGTCAACTCATGATTTCAGCATGGTCTTAGAGGATGTGGAAGGCTATGTACCCTGTTGAGGGACATCAGGGTTTCTAACTGTTCATGAATAAACTATCCAGTGACCTAGATAGTCTCATGACCTCATTGAGGTCAAAGAGGGTGTGGATACTTATCTGGTGTAGATATTGAAGGCCACTATAACTAGTTCTTGAATATTAGCTGTTGTCAGAGATATTCTCAAGTCAACTCAACCTCATGGAGGTTATATTGGATATGGAATGCCACTTAGCCTCTTGTGGGATATTGAAGGTCTTCTTGCCTTGTTTCTAAATATGTTAACTCATGACCAAGATAGTCTTTGGGCCTAAATGAGGTCAACTTATGATTTCAGCTGGGTCTTAGAGGATGTGAAAGGCTACTTAATCCTTTAAGGGACATTAGGATATCTAACCCTGTTCATGAATAATTCATCCAGTGACCGATGGTTTTGGAACCTCAGCAAGGTTAAAGAGAATGTGGATATCTTTCTAGGGTAGAGATATTGAAGATCACTTTATCCAGTACATGAATATTAGCTGTTGACTGTGATAGTCTCAAGCCAACTCAACTTCACTAAGTTTGTATTGGCTGTGGAAGGCCACCTAACCTCTTGAGGGATGTGGAAAGTTGTCTTGTGAGTGTTAACTCATGACTTGAGATGGTTTCAGAACTTCATTGTGGTCGACTCATGATTTCATTGTTTTACAGGATGTGGAAGGATACCTACCCCATCAAGGGACAGAAAGGTGTCTTACCCAGTTAATGAATAAATTATCTCAAGAGCAAGATGATCTTAGGACCTCAATGAGGTCATAAAGGATGTGGAAGACTACCTAAATGGAGTAGGGTACTGAGGGCCTCCTCATCTTGTTCGTGAATGTTAGTTGTTGACCAGGATAGTCTCAGGTTGACTCAAGCTCCAAGGCTGTATAGGATATGGAAGGCCATCTACCCTTTTGAGGGATATGGAAGGTCTTCTTCCCCTGTTCATTAATATGTTGACCCTTGACCAAGATGGTTTCAGGACCTCACTGAGGTCAACACATGATTTCAGTGGGGTCATAGAGGATGTGGAAGGCTACCTTCCATGTTAAGAGACATTAAGGTTTCTTACCTTATTAATGAATAAATTATCTAATGACAGAAATGTCTCAGGACCTTACCGAGGTCATACAGGATGTGGAAGGCCACCTATCTTGTGTAGAGATCTTGAAGGCCACTCATCTGGTGAAGAGATTTTGAAGGCCCCCTTATCATGTCAATGAATAATAATATTAATGTTAACCCATGACTGATATTGTCTTAAGACTTCAAAAGTTGACTCATGATTTCACTAAGGTTACATACGATATGGAAGGCTACCTACACTGTCAAGTGACATTGGGGTTTATTGTCCTGTTCATGAATTAATTATCCCAAGACCAAGATGTTCTCAGGAATTTGTCAAGGTCATAAAGGATGTGGAAGGCTACCCATTTGGTGCAGGGATATTGTAGAATTTTTGCTCTTGACCAATATAGTCTACCCTTTTGGGGGATATGGAAGGTCTTCTTCCCATATTTATGAACACATTAACCCATGAACAAGATAGTCTTTGAACCTCACTGAGGTCGACTTCTGAATTCACAGGGGTGTTAGAGGATGTGGAAGGCTCACGAAGGTCATAAAGGATATGGATGGATACCTATCTGGTGTAGAGAAGTTGAAGGCAACCTTTTCCTGTTGATGGATATTAGCCGTTGACCAAGATAGCCTCAGGTTGACTCAACCTTAATGAGGTTGTACAGGATGTGGTAGGCCACCTGCCCTTTTAAGGGATATGGAAGGTCTTCTTTCCTTGTTTCTGATTATGTTAACCCTTGACCAAGATGGTTTTAGGACTTCTCTGAGGTTGACTCATGATTTCACCAGGGTAATAAAGGATGTGGATGGCTACCTATCTGTTAGAAATAATGAAGGCCACTTTTTCCTGTTAATGAATAAAAGCTGTTGACTGAGATACTTTCAGGTCGATTCAACCTCTCCAAGGTTGTACAGGAAGTGGAAGACCACCTACTCTTTTAAAGGATATGGAAGGTCTTCTTGCCTTGTTTCTAAATATGTTAACCCATGAGTAAGGTGATCTCATGACCACTCTGAGGTCAACTCATTTCACCAGGGTCATAGAGAATGTGGATTGCTACCTCTTTGTTACGGGCATACTGAAGGCCATCTTTTCCTGTAGTTGAATAATAGCTGTTGACCGAGATAGTCTCAGCTCGACTCAACCACTCCTTGGTTGTACAGGGTGTGGAAGGCCACTTACCCTTTTAAGGAATATGGAAGGTCTTCTTGCCTTGTTTCTGAATATGTTAACCTGTGACCAAGATGGTCTTACAATCTTTTTGAGCTGAACTCATGATTTCACCAAGATCATTGAAGATTTGGATGGCTGCCTATCTGATTTGGGGATATTGAATGCCACTTTCTTCTGTTCATGAGTATTTGCTGTTGACCAAGATAGTCTCAGGTTGACTCAACCTCTCTGAAGTTGTACAGGATGTGGAAGGCCACCTACCCTTTTAAGGTCTTGTTACCTTGTTTCTGATTGTTAACACATGACCAAGATGATTTCAAAATGTCTATGAGGTTGACTGATGATTTTACCAGGGTCTTAGAGGATTTGAATGGCTTCCTGTCTTGTGTAGAAATGCTGAAAGCCAATTTTTCCTGTTGATGAACAATAGCTGTTGACCAAGATAGTCTCAGGTAAACTTGACCTCACTCCTGTTGTATAGGATTTGGAGGGCCACTTACCCTTATATGGGATATGAAAGGTCTTCTTGCCTTGTTTCTGAATGTTAAGCCTTGACCAAGGTGGTCTCAGGACCTCTCTGAGGTCAACTCATAATTTCATTAGGGTCATAGAGAATGTGGATGGTTTCCTATCTGTTGTAGAGATATTGAAGGCTACATTTTCCTGCTGTTGAATAAAAGCTGTTGACCAAGATAGTCTCTTCTCGATCCAACCTCTGTGAGGTTGTACAGGATGTGGAAGGCCACCTACCCTTTAAGGTATATGCAACGTCTTCTTGCCTTGTTTCTGAATGTTAAACCTTGACCAAGGTGGTTTTAAAGGAAGTGGATGTGTATGTATCTTGTGTAACTATATTGAAGGCTACCTTAAGGTGTTTGTGAGTATTTACTGTCGACTGAGATTGTCTCAGGTCGATGCAGCCTATCGGAGGTTGTACAGGATGTGGAAGGCCACCTACCCTTTTATGGGATGTGGAAGGTCCTCTTGCCTTGTTTTTGAATGTAAAGCCTTGATCAAGGTGGATTTACAGGAAGTGTATGCCTACCTATCTGGTGTAACTGTATTGAAGGCCACCTGATGCTGTTCGTGAAAATTTGCTGTTGACCGAGATAGTCTCAGGTTGACTCAACCTCTCTGAGGTTGTACAGGATGTGGAAGACCACCTACCCTTTTAAGGGATATGGAAGGTCTTCTTGCCTTGTTTCTGAATGTTATTCCTTGACCAAGGTGGTTTTAGAGGAAATGGAATCCTACCTATTTGGTGTAACTATATTGAAGGCCACCTTATGCTGTTCGTGAGAATTTTCTGTTGACCGAGATAGCCTCATGTCGACCCAACCTCTCTGAGGTTGTACAGGATGTGGAAGGCCACCTACCCTATTAAGGGATATGGAAGGCCTTCTTGCCTTGTTTCTGAATGTTAAGACTTGACCAAGGTGGTTTTAGAGGAAGTGGATACATATGTATCTGGTGTACCTATATTGAAGGCCACCTTATGTTGTTCATGAGTATTTGCTGTCGACCGAGAAAGTCTCATGTCGACCCAACCTCTCTGAGGTTGTACAGGATGTGGAGGGCCACCTACCCTTTTAAGGGATATGGAAGGTCTTCTTGCCTTATTTCTTTACATGTTAATCCTTGACCAAGTTGGTTTAAGGACCTGTCTGAGATCAGCTCATTATTTCACGAAGGTCATACCTGTCTGGTGTAGAGATATTGAAGGCTACATTTTCCTGTTGTTAAATAACAGTTGTTGACCAAGATAGTCTCAGGTTGACTGAACCTCTCGGAGGTTGTACAGGATGTGGAAGACCACCTACCCTTTTAAGGGATATGGAAGGTCTTCTTGCCTTGTTTCTTGATGTTAAGCCTTGACCAAGGTGGTTTTAGAGGAAATGTATGCCTACCTGTCTTGTATAACTATATTAAAGGCCAGCTTATGCTGTTCATGAATATTTGCTACCAACAGAGATAGTCTTATGTTAACCCAACCTCTCTGAGGTTGTACAGGTTGTGGAAGGCCGCCTACCCTTTGAAGGGATACGAAAGGTCTAATGCCTTGTTTCTTTATATGTTAACCCTTGACCACGTTGGTTTGAGGACCTGTCTGAGATCAACACATTATTTCACCAAGGTCATGTGTGTATGGTGTAGAGATATTGAAGGCTACGTTTTCCTGCTGTTGAATACCAGCTGTTGACTGAGATAGTCTCATTTTGACCCAACCTCTCAGAGGTTGTACAGGATGTGGAAGGCCACCTACCCTTTTAAGGGATATGGAAGGTCTTCTTGCCTTGTTTCTGAATGTTCAGCCTTCACGAAGGTGGTTTTAGAGGAAGTGGATGCCTATGTATCTGGTGTAACTATATTGAAGGCCACCTTATGGTGTTTGTGAGTATTTGCTGTCGACCGAGATTGTCTCAGGTCGACCCAACCTATCTGAGGTTGTACAGGATGTGGAAGGCCACCTACCCTTGAAAGGGATATGGAGAGTCTTCTTGCCTTGTTTCTGAATGTTAAGCCTTGACCAAGGTGGTTATAGAGGAAGTGGATGCCTACCTATCTGGTGTAACTGTATTGAAAGGAAACTTAATGGTGTTTGTGAGTATTTGCCGTCGACTGAGATAGTCTCAAGTCTACCCAACCTCTCTGAGGTTGTACAGGATGTGGAAGACCACCTACCCTTTTAAGGGATATGGAAGGCCACCTACCCTTTTAAGGGATATGGAAGGTCTTCTTGCCCTGTTTCTGAATGTTAAGCCTTGACCAAGGTGGTTTTAGAGGAAGTGGATGCCTACATATCTAGTGTAACTGTATTGAAGGCCTCCTAATGCTGTTTGTGAGAATTTACTGTCGACCGAGATAGTCTCATGTCAACTCAACCTCTCTGAGGTTGTACAGGATGTGGAAGGCCACCTACCCTTTGAAGGGATATGGAAGGTCTTCTTCCCTTGTTTCTTAATATTTTGTCCCTTGACCAAGTTGGTTTGATAACCTGTTTAAGCTCAGCTTATTATTTCATGAAAGCCATATGTGTCTGGTGTAGAGATATTGAAAGCTATGTTTTCCTGCTGTTGAACGAGATAGTCTCAGGTTGACTCAACGTCTCTGAGGTTGTACAGGATGTGGAAGGCCACCTACCCTTTAAGGGATTTGGAAGGTCTTTTTGCCTTGTTTCTGAATGTTCATCCTTGACAAAGGTGGATTTAGAGGAAGTGGATGCCTATGTATTTGGTGTAACTATATTGAAGGCTACCTTATGTTGTTTGTGAGTATTTGCTGTCGACCGAGATAGTCTCAGGTCGACCCCACATTTCTGAGGTTGTACAGGATATGGAAGGCCACGTACCCTTTGAAGGGATATGGAAGGTGTTCTTGCCTTGTTTCTGAATGTTAATCCTTGACCAAGGTGGTTATAGAGGAATTGGTTGCCTCCCTGTGAAGTGTAAGTTTATTGAAGGCCACCTTTTGGTGTTTGTGAGTATTTGCTGTCGACCAAGATAGTCTCATGTCGACCCAATCTCTTTGAGGTTGTATGGGATGTGTAAGGACACCTACCCTTTTAAGGGATATGGAAGGTCTTCTTGCCCTGTTTGTGAATGTTCAGTCTTGACGAAGGTGGTTTTAGAGGAAGTAGATGCCTATGTATCTGGTGTAACTATATTGAAGGCCACCTTTTGGTGTTTGTGAGTATTTGCTGTCGACCGAGATTGTCTCAGGTCGACCCAACCTCTCTGAGGTTGTACAGGATGTGGAAGGCCACCTACCCTTGAAAGGGATATGGAGAGTCTTCTTGCCTTGTTTCTGAAT
>JAYMFT010176303.1:0-12135 GCA_038088735.1 Panulirus argus
CACACACACACATATATATATATATATATATATATATATATATATATATATATATATATATATATATATATATGGTTCTCTGAGGTCTTATTTTATACCATATTCTCTTAAATCATATCGTTTTCTTTGAAAGTTGCATTATTAAAAACTGAGAGACCGTGATATATTTTACTTATTTACCTCGATAAGTGTATTTTATGGTGCAAAAAAGTTGGAAACTCAATAAATATATAGATGAATGCATTTCGCGTATATTGCAGTTAACTTTAGTCTTTTTCTTGCATATGAACGAATCCGTCTGTCATCCCAAGGGATTCGCTGTGTTACTTGGAGCAGGCGAATGATTTTTGTAATTATATTCCAGGTATTAAGTAATTTTCTTAGCCGGTCTTTCTCTTATATTTCTTGAAAGTCAATGGTTATTACATGAACCAAAGTATTTCAGTGTTTTACAGTATTTTTTCTGTATTTTCCTTTTATCCATAATATCAAAAATATCTTAAAAGGAAAATTTATCTTAAAAAATTTTGCAAGAGTTTATAATAAGTATCATAAATTTCTTATCATTATCCTGACGAGTTTCTCCATTTATGATATTCTGAATATTATAAGGACAACCATTCTACACTCCCTTTTCTCTCTATTTTAGTCATTACTGTGAACATATTGCAGAGTAAAGACACGATGGGAAATTGTTTAGTCAAAGACATTTTGAATTTATCGAAAGTTGGGTACTTTACATTTCTGGTTAAAGAAGTTATCCGATGGTTCGTATTAATTTCGAAATCAGTAATAAATTAAAGTTCACTGTCCTTTTACATTTGGCGCGTGTGATTTTACGCGAAGACTAAATTACCGTACACCAGAAAGCTAGGATTAAGATGCGGTCTTCGCCAAGTCTAAATCTAAAGACGAATAAATAATATATCAATATGTTATCTACCTTACTCTTCAAAGTTATCAAGCTATTTTTGTGGTAGTTACCTCTAATTCACGGCGTGTAAGCCATTGAAAAAAATCATGTATTGTTTAAACGAGTCTGGGAACTCTTAGAATCACAATAGCATTTTTGACTAGCAACTGGCAGGTATTACACTGATCATTATAGTTTTAAATCAATAATCATCGATTAATCGTAACCGTGTTTGATTTTTTGTCGATTTCTTTAATTAATGCACAGTGTAACCATCTTAAAAGAGGCAATACTATACAATACGAATCGGATTACCATATCTATATGAATAAAAGGGTAGATTCTATATTACATTCAAGTAATCTGTCGCCAAATAAAAGTCAGTATGAAGCCGTATTACGACTTATGAAATGGGAGTGTCTCGCTTCAGGCTTGCTATCACGCAATTTTCCTTTCATTTTTTGGAACAAATGAAAATAAGGCTAGAAAGACTCGACAGTCTTATAAAACGAAATACAATTAAGTGCATATCGTGCGTTTAGTATTCTTATTTCTTATGTATATAATTTTTGAATCACCATGACTTGGAAAATATGCAGACTTGGAAATACTAAAGGATGGTAAAGCGTATATTGCGGTCAGTTGCACTAACGGATCGTCAGTCCAATACGGTGCTCAGCGATTAGGAGGAAAATAAGTATTTAAACTAGTTCTAAGTTTACCATTGTATGAGAATGTATGACCTAAGACCTCAGTTTATATATATATATATATATATATATATATATATATATATATATATATAAGTTAACCTTGGGAGAGGCGATATCGTTGGGAGAACAGTCTCGTCAAAAAACTTCTCACCTCTAAAGGAGACCACATTTCCCTGATACTGTAAGTTGCGAAGCATTGGGTGGCAGGCACATTTGGAAAGAGGTTCCGGGTAATACCAGAAATAGAAATTGGCCAGTTTCATAGAAATTGGTCCGGAGGTGATCATTATTAACCAAATGTATTTGGACTCAGTTGACGGCAGGAAATGCAATCTCGTTGAGAAACTTTTCACTGTATTATTATATATTTCCTTGCTACTGAAAGTAGGTTAACCTATATTATTAATATATATAATTTTTCTCCACATTTGATCGCAATTTTCAGCGTTAGCGAGGTAGTAAGGAACAGACATAGAAAGGGCACATCCGCGCACACTTAGTCTCCACCTGTCATAAGAAATGCACTAAAAGCACACCTCCCTACCAACATCCAGACCTTCTCATGGTTTACCCCAAACGTTTCACATCGCCTGGTTCAGTCCATTGACAGCATAATGAACTCCAATATACCACATCGTTACAATTCACGATATATATATATATATATATATATATATACACGACACAGACTCCGAATGTAAAAAGTTACATTGCGAGTGAAAAGAAACCGACACCGCCCCCCGAGCGAACAATTGACATCACTCCCCGAGCGAGCAATTGACACCACTCCCCGAGCGAGCAGCTGACACCACCCCCCGAGCGAGAAAGTGACTTCACCTTCAGAGCGAGCAACTGACACCGCCCGTGAGCGAAGCGTTGTCACCGTCCTAAAGTATGCAACTGCACCGCTCATAAAGCGAGCAGCTGACACCATCTCGAACGAGCAACTGCAACGCACCCGAGCGAATAATTGACACCGCCCTCGTGTGAGTAACTGACACCGCCCCCCGAGTGACCAACTGACACCGCCCCCTGAGTGAGCAATTGACACCGCCCCCAGAGTGAGCAATTGATACCAAGCCCCGAACGAACAATTGACATCACTCCCCGAGCGAGCAATTGACACCACCCCCCGAGCGAGCAGCTGACACCACCCCCCGAGCGAGAAAGTGACTTCACCTTCAGAGCGAGCAAATGACACCGCTCCTGAGCGAAGCGTTGTCACCGTCCTCAAGTATGCAACTGCACCGCTCATTAAGCGAGCAACTGACACCAATTGGAACGAGCAACTGCAACGCACACGAGCGAACAAATGACACCGCCCCCTAGTGAGTAACTGACACCGCCCCCCGAGTGACCAACTGACACCGCCCCCAGAGTGAGCAATTGACACCGCCCCCCGAGTGAGCAATTGACACCAAGCCTCAAACGAACAATTGACATCACTCCCCGAGCGAGCAATTGACACCACCCCCCGAGCGAGCAGCTGACACCACCCCCCGAACGAGAAAGTGACTTCACCTTCAGAGTGAGCAAATGACACCGCCCCTGAGCGAAGCGTTGTCACCGTCCTCAAGTATGCAACTGCACCGCTCATAAAGCGAGCAACTGACACCATTTCGAACGAGCAACTGCAACGCACCCGAGCGAACAATTGACCCCGCCCCCGAGTGAGTAACTCACACCGCCCCCCGAGTGACCAACTGATACCAACCCCAGAGAGAGCAATTGACACCACCCGCTGATCGAGAAAGTGACTCCACCTTCAGAGCGAGCAATTGACACCGCCCGTGAGCGATGTGTTGTCACCGTCCTCAAGTATGCAACTGCACCGCTCATTAAGCGAGCAACTGACACCATCTGGTACGAGCAACTGGAACGCACCTCAGCGAGCAAATGACACCGCCCTCACAGTAAGCAACTGATACCGCCCCCCGAGTGAGCAATTGACGTCGTCCACCCCTTCCCCCTCCACCCCAAGCGAGCAACTGAAACCACCCCCCGAGCATGCTACTGACGTCGCACCCCCCGAGCGAGCAACTGACACCGCCCTCCGACCTAGCAATTGACATCATCCTCCGAGTGAACAACTGACACCGCCCCGCCAAGTGAACAACTGACACCGCCCCCGGGAGCGAGAAAAATTACACCTTCCCTTCCGCCGAGTGATAGCGAGCGAGTAGGAGAGTTACAATTAAAAACTAAGTGTACAGATGAATTTGATCATGGCAATACCTCAAAAAGTAGAGAAACGCAAAAATATTAATTCAAAAAAAAAAAATCAGAATCGCTAAAGAATAGATTAAGTCATTGATATCCGAACCCGGAAACGAGGCATATTTCTTACCGAATGGTTGCGGATCAAAGATAATTTAGTTTCGTTCTCTTAAGATCGACGAGGATTCTCTCTCTCCCACATACACAGTGCTGAAGCTGTACTGTTTATAGAGACCAGATGACAGCCACAATTCAGGAAACCGACAGAAAATCCGTTCTTAAAGCCCTCTATGATATGGAGTCCCCTATTATGGTTACTCCTTTAGTATTTCCCACCTATAACGCATTCAAGTTAAAGCTTAAAACGTAATTTTGTTCTAAGCTCCTTTTAAGACTATCGACTGTCTTTAAGTTATAGATTTGTCCTTAAAATCACCAACAGTGCAACATTATCATACCCTTCCGTGATTATATACAAAGTTCTCATTATCTATGACTGTTGCTTAAGGCTCATTTTTTGTATTTAGTTTATTCTCTCTTCTCTGAACCATTTGTAATTCAAATTCCACAGACCTGTTCTATATCATGTTATTTGTTGTATTAGAAGTCTCAAAATTTTTATAACTTCCTCAATTCTGCGTCTTAAGTTTTTTTTTTAATAAGACTGAATATCGTTAATAGGCTTTGATGGAAGCCTATCGTATTTGTAGAATCTTGATATTTTTTTTCCTACAATAATCCCAGATTCCCTTGCATCATCTGCTCATTCTCAAGCCTCATTGTTAATTCTACAAGTCTAGTCTGTTTTTCTTCTCGCAAAATCACGATTCCCTACACCTTTTTTAGTCTTGAATTCATTCAATAACAAAAAGATCGATAAATTTCCTTCTAATTTCCTACCGGTATGATTGCATTATCATATTCTGTATACTAATCTAACAACGGAGAATTTACCTCTCTTCGCATTAACACAACTGTTCATATCACACACATATATCACGAACAATAATGATCCCAGTATCCTAGTGATATAGACCCTAAACCCGTGCGGCAGACCGCCGATAATTGGTATGCAGTCCGACCTAACGATTGTCCGTCTATAACCAGGTTTAGAATCGAGAGATGATAAAGTTGCAGAGGCAAATCCCTTGTTAACTTAATATCAGGTAACCACTCCCTTTATAAACGAATAAATTACGCTTCATCCTAATAATTACTAAGGGAATGATTTTGATGCAGATTTTTCACCCCAAAGTAACCAGAATGTAAGATCGTTCACTTAAATATTGACTTTTTTCCCGTGGACATCAACGGACCCCGATACTAACCCACACTCGCTATCTGCCTCTCCTTATCAAAATCTTACAACAATACGAGCGCTGCATTTGCCATTTGTTTTCTTGATGACTACAGACATATATGGCATCTTGCACCACCCGTTAGTACACAAAAGACGAGATAGACTTGGCCATCAGGCCTCTATCACTCCCCAAGGACTGGACTGTTGTAGAATCAACGGAAACCAAGAGAAAACTCGTACCGTAAAAAATGTTTATAAGTTTTCAGTCTTTATCTAACGCAAATGATTCACTCATTTTGTAATTGATTACAAAACTGAATCGTTACAGCACAGTCCCCAGACCTTCAATGTTTTCTGTATCCTCTTTTGGGCTTCCTCACTTATGATAAATTCTTGTTATTCCCCACAAGTTACAGCTGAAAGCTTACTTAATTCTAACTTTCTTTTAAAACTACCGACTGTCTGAGTTATAAGCTGGTACTTAGATCATCATTCCCTGTAAAATTGTGTATGATTATTGCTTCTCCTACATCTACTCTCACTTGACTATATGTAAAGCTCTCAGCGTCCGTGACTGTAGTTCTAATTCTTATTTATCATTATTTTGGACGCTCTTCTCTGAGCCATTTGCATTTTAAGGTCCACAGACTAGCTCCATATCATATCATTTGTCTGGAAATTCTCAAAAATTTTTGTTAATTTTCTCCCCTTTGTGACTTAGGAATCCGACAGAGAATTCAAAATAATATACAAGAATTTGTTTGAAAACTAATTCCCCGAATCCTTTTTAGAATCCGTTTATTCTCAATCCCGATTGTCAGTTCTATAAGCGTACCCTCTATTTTTTCTCGCAAATCACCATTTTTTACAATTTATTTGTCTTTATTTCACTGTATATCTATCATAAGAGTCTGAAATATTCTCAGAATTTCTTTCCAGTATGACTACGATATCATTAATTTAACACCAGGAAAATAATTCTATGTTCACTTCAGTCTGCAATAATATTACATCCTCAGATATAATATTTGCAGGTCTGTGATAATCCAAGTTCCGTTTTACAGCAACAATTGCTAGTCTTCGCTTTGCAGACACCGTTCAAACGTTATTAAGTAACATAGCCATAAATAACATCTTTATCAATGTTAATCAATTTTGCTTATACATCATCGGGTTGGACATCATCAATGAGATCATAAAACGCGACAGCCTACCACAGACCGCTATTTGAAACGGTCATCTAGAATACCATAACCTATCAAAGAGCTGTTTCTACGTCATCAATACGTCACGCCACTTAACCAATCACAAAACTATTCTTACGTCATCAAGACCTTTATCCCTCTTGTCAGCCTATCACAGCGATGTTGTTACGTCACACAAGACACGTCAGGTAAAAATCCCGTAGAGTTTTGGCTTCGTCGGCGCTGATTAAACACTTCTAAGATGAAGTATATAGACTTTGTTTTTACAGTTAGAGAGAATATGAAACCGCTGTCCTTGGCATTAAACACCATCATTAACGACTAATAGCGATTCTTAACACCCATTCCCTCCAATTTTGACGACAGTTTATCGATTGTGACTAGGTTTGTTGACTGTCAATGTCCGTCTCTCCCTTCATAAAGCCAGCAGTAAAGTCCTAACTCATTTAGCTTAGGAAATTTAGGTGAATTTCGAGTATCATTTTTTTGGAGGGGTAAGTTTTTACATATTCTAAGTAATAAATCTCTGTTTCTTTATATTCTTGATCATCTTCCATTTCGTCCAATATTGTAGCGCCACAGTGACCATGACAAGTTCAGAACGATGATTTATCATTATGAACGTAAAAAAAGCATAAGACGTAAGTTTATGGTGAAAATTACTGGTTTACGATAGATAACTGGATGAATATTGATTTACCAATAGCTTTGTTAACCAACCATAACACAGCGACGGAGGAAACCCCCTACCAACCATAACACAGCAGATAAGGTAATCCCCCTACCAATTATAACACAGCTGAGGAGGAACCCCTACCAGCCATAACACAGCGGAGGAGGAACTCCTACTAATCATAACACAGCGGAGGAGAAATCCCCCTACCAAGCATAGCACTGCAGAGAAGGAAACCCCAACCAATCATAACACAGCAGGGGAGGAATTCCTACCAACCATAACACAGCAGAGGAGCAGCCCATACCAACACAGATTCAAAAGACATTCATTGAGAGATGTCGACTACTCAGATTTCGAAAGAGAAATACAGAGAAATATTAGAGAGATGGTTTTTGACAAATTTTATATAATACTTTTCTCGCATGAACTCTTAAAAGCGACGCATTTTCTCGTAACGTATAGAAATTGACAATCTTAATAATCTGAATCTGATGCAAGATCTCCGCTTGGACAAGTAAGCGGAGTATATTAATAATGAACTCGTTGAACGATATTCCCTGATTGGGAAGCAAATTTCTTGAACGCTTAATTTTGTCAAGAAAAGGGAGCCATCCAGAGTTACGGGAACAGAACGGACAGGGTGGACATTTAGCTAGTTCCGAGAAGGACTCTTAGAAATACTCGACATTCCATTACTGGTCGTCTTGGTAAGGATCATTCTCTCCGGAGGGCCATACTAGGTAATTCTTATAAGCGAAATGACCTGGCTTGGGTGTGGGTGACATAGTTGGGGGACCTGGGCGACATGTGACATTGCGGAGGACCTGTGCGTAACAGGTCACCAGTTATTTAGAAAGACGCTACGCTTGCGTCCCTGATAAAGGACGGGTAACATGACCAACCCAAAGCAAATATTCTCCGGTAAAGTACCAGTTTAAGGGCACCACGTAAATAGCTTGGCTTTGTAGGAAATGCTCATCGCTTAATTCCCTACAGTTAGCAGGAGTGATTTAAACTGGGGTAACGTCATCTGGATAGTTACATATCTTGTTACCGTAATATATTATTATAGCGAGGGGGGAGGCATGATGAACTGGGGGTAAATACAGAGTAAAAGTGACTGGAACGCTTCTAGAAATCATTAAATACTCTGGAAACCTCACCTAACTTCCGCTAATAACCTAAATTTACGATATTACAAATATTTACGTAATAAGGAAAAAATTCTGAATGTCATCATATTGTCATTTGCATTCAGTTGCTAGGAAGTTTGTTTCCTATGTTTAGTGTTCAGTGTGTGTGTTTACTTCTTGCATCTGTATGCAAACAATAAGGTGATAACGACAATGTGTTTGGTACATCTCAAGTATAATACTGAATGATAAGGTAAATCTCAGCCCCTACGTGAGGTTAGGCGGGGGGTTCATAGTATCTAGCGATTTATATTAGCGTTTTCCTTACAGTTACCTTACATTTTACCCAGTTATCAAGCCGCTTACATAACTTTTCATTTTAGTAAAATAATGTAACAAATCATACGCTCGTATATCACTTAATCCGAGTTTAAAGAGTTAATATATATATATGCTTTTAATCCAAATCTATTAGTAAATTTTTGGTGCCCCTAAACTGGGAAGAATGGAGTGAACGATGTTTCGAATGATCGGGGCCTGAACGTGCAGGAGGGTGGGAGGCTTGAACGGGATTCAGTCGTTATAGATGATATTGATGATTATATTGTATTTGTCTAGATAATGAGGATAATCTTTTGATATTTGAAGGTCACTTTTTTGGATATTATGAACTGGTTTCAGCAAAATATTTAAGGATTACGTTATGGCCATATCCTTACGAGTATTCATCTAGGTAATGGGAATTATCTTTTGGTATCTGAAGGTCACTTCTATAGATATTGTGAAATGGTTTCAGCAAAGCATTTAAGGATTACAGTATGGCCCTATCAAGGACAATGAAACTTTGTTCTAAAATCTCACAAAAAGGTAGTGTCGACTAGACAGTATATAATAAAAGACAGTCATACTTGTGATAAATCAGCAGAGACAATAGAATACAACCATAACGTTAAGTATGGTAAACCGTCTCCCTCCATTTGGATTACTACGATTTCTGTGCCGAACGTGCTTTTAAACTGTGTACTGGATACCCGATTACATTGCATACGAGAGTCTGATACTAGTTTATCGTCTCGTATTAGACGGTTATGCACTTATGATTACATAGAAGGGATCAAGAGAACTCAAGGCGATGCTTCAAAAAGTTACAAGACAAGGAAATCGATCGTAAATCAGAGTAATTAAGGACCTTATAAAATTCACTACAGTGTAGGTTGTAGCCAGATTATAGATACGGGACTATAAACATAAAGTACCCATGGAAACATCACCGTCCAGAATTAAGTATTAAAGTGGCACGGAAAAAGGTCTTGAGGCCCGTTGTATCAAGATTGCTGATCCTACTTTGTTTCGTTCAAACGGGGCTACAGGGAAAAATCTTACGTTTTCTGTTCATCTATAATACATCTCTATTTCCTCCCCCCCGACCCTCATTTTTGCCTCTTATCGTTACACTAATTCTCCCCCCCCCTTCTAGTTTTGAACATTCATGGCAACAGTCATGCAAAAGGCAGAATGAATATGGCCCCTTATTAGCACCCGTTGCCGTGAGGATGCGCAGTCTTTTGAGGGTGAAGGAGGAGGAGGAGGATCAGTCTGACTCCGCCGGCAACGACAGGAAGTGGCAAAAACAGGAAAATAGGCCTTGACATGTCTACACAGATTCTTACACCTTTCGGTGAAGTCATAATCCTTCTTATCCTTACCTACTCTCTCATACCCACACATCTCTCTTCCAAATCACGTATGTTGAAGCTACAGGGGGTGAAAAATTAGGGCTTCAAGATTCATCACAGACGAGGTCTGTATGCACAGAAAACACCGAAGAACAACTTGAAAGACTAAAAATCAAAACAGTTGGCGCATACTTAAGATAAGCAACACACCATGTACTGTAAAAGCTAGAAGATAACAACGGTGGTACAAACTAGAGACATATCACGAGACCTAACAACAATACAAACATGGAACATTCTTAGTTCCCCACGGACCTTCACAGCACCACAAAGGGTAGCTCCCAACCACCCATCGATCTACACAGCGAACAATGGCTCAGATAATTTCTTACTCTTATCCCAAAACAACAAGTAACAACATCGGTGCATACTGCGCAGCCGTCACTAATCCTTCCGATACCCAAGCGGGGTAGGACCGGAAATATATCACATCCTTGGTCGGTTGCTGCTATACCACTTGCTAGAGAGAGAGAGAGAGAGAGAGAGAGAGAGAGAGACTGGGCTTAGGGGCGAGGAATGAGTGAAGCAGGTGAAGTGAAAGGGAAAGTGGGAACGGGAAGAGTGGGCAAAGCGGCGCGAAATGAGTGGAAAAAGAACGTAGAGTAAGTGGGAAAGTGGGAGCTGGATGAGTGGGCAGGCGGGTGCGAAATGAAAGTGGGAACGGAACGAGTAGGCAAGCGGAGGCAGAATGGGTGGTCAAGCTACACGAAACAAGTAGATGAGTAGGGGCAAGTTGAGCGCCAATCTGGTGCGAAATAAGGAGTGAACAAAGACTGCAGAGGGAGTGGGTAAATGGATGCGCGTAGAAGCGGCAAGCAAAAGATAGATAGATAGATGAGAGAGAGAGAGAATTATACTCAAGACTACAAACAGAAAACTGCAATAGATAGAAAACGGGACAGCTAAGCAACAAAAGTGTTTGATAAACAAAAGTCTTTAAACGAAACGTGTTTCTGACCAAAGATTCCTCGTGACTGACCTTATATTGACCAGCGACCCATAAACAAAATAAAAAACTCTTAACAACCGTTATACCTCAAGAGCTAACAGCCCTCCCCGTGATGGTTCATTGCCGCCTATCTTTATATACAATTAAGTAAATTAGTGAAAACTCGTTTTCTCAAGTTAAAAATCATCTATTTATGACGTGTTTAACTGGCGTATTTTGCTTCCTCTCGTTCAAAAGCATTCTATCTTCTGACGTGTATAACTAGTACATTTAACACCGATTATTCTCGTGGAACAAATGATACCGTTTACTGTTAAATACTGGTAATAAATTCTCTTTTATCTCTGCTTAATGAAAATTTTTGTAGTTACTTACACACTGAATTGTCTTTATATATATATATATATATATATATATATATATATATATATAAGTATATATATATTAGTTTTTGTAAGTCAAGGGACATTTCTGATTTACGATTGCAATAATTACATCATTGCAATACCACAGTGCAGTTGATTCAAACATCTGCAGCTCCTGCAGAGTTTAGGACAACATGATGCAATGCATCTCCTTGTAGCTAGGGCAATAGTGATTTCCGATGGCATTCCTATGGTTACCCTCATGCATTGGAGAGCGTAGACACGGCAAGGTGGATTTTAAAGACAAAAGAAGACTTTTCTAAGCCAGATGTTAATCTAGTTATGTATGGTGACTATTAAACATAACCTGGCAAAACATTTCGGGCATCTGTGCCAGAATCTCAGAGCTTTTTATGCAATACTCGTCAAACACAAAGGAAAGGGACTCGAATGCTGCCACAGTGATACGCTAGTATCACTTGGCTGTAAATGTTGGAAGATATTTGTCTGGAACCAGTACTAGATATCACAAGATGGGTCGAACCTTTTAAGTATAGAGTAGAACATCATATTGCTTTCAGTCGGTAATGTCCGGTCTTTAAAGCTATTAGAGGATTTCATTTAGAATGTTGTACTTTTAAGATTTATTGTTAATTACTTGTGGAACTGTTAACTCCTAGATGAATAATGTATCTTCTGGATTGGCTAAATCATGTGTATCATTCTAATGTCTTTGATAACACCAATACATGTATCTTTCTAACATCCTTGATAACACCTATACATGTATCTTTCTAGCATCCTTGATAACACCTATACATGTATCTTTCTAGCATCCTTGATAACACCTGTACATGTATCTTTCTAGCATCCTTGATAACACCTGTACATGTATCTTTCTAGCATCCTTGATAACACCTGTACATGT
>JAYMFT010176314.1:0-26105 GCA_038088735.1 Panulirus argus
ATATATATATATATATATATATATATATATATATATATATATATATATATATATATATATTTCAATTAGGGCCAGGCCTTGATGTGGACTTTTGTCCGTGACTGGAGCCTTCAACATAAAAAAAAAAAACATGCACATACATATATACAGATATGCATACTCCTACTTGTTAAACTTTATCCATTCCCAGCACCACCCCACCCTACAGGAAACAACATTGCCACCCCATACATCAGCAAGGTAGCGCTAGGAAACAAACAAAGAAAGGCCACATTTGTACACATCCATTCTCTAGCTGTCATGTGTAGTGCACTGAAACCACGGCTCCCTGTCGACATCCAGGCCCCACAGACCTTTCCATGGTTTACCCCAGATGTTCCATATCCATAAGCCCTGGTACAGTCCATTGACAGCACACCAACCCCAGTGTACCACGTCATTCCAATTCACTTTATTCCATGCACGCTTTTCACCTTTCTGCATGTTCAGGCCCTGATCACTCAAAATCTTTTTCACTCCATTTTTCCACCTCCAGTTTGGTCTCCTGCTTCTCCTTGTTTCCTCCACTTCTCACACTTATATCCTCTTTGCCAACCTCTCCTCATTCATTCTCTCCATACATCTAAACCATTTCAACACACCCTCTTCTGCTGTCTCAACCACGCTTTTTTTCATTACCATGCATTTCTCTTACCCTTTCACCACTTATTCAATCAAACCACCTGACACCACATACTGTTCTGAAACATTTCATTTCCAACACACCCATGCTCCTCTACACAACCGTATCTATAGCCCATGCCTCGCAACCTTATGATATTGTATATGTAGATTATATATATAAAGTAATCCCCAATTTAACAAACTAATAGGGGGAAGGGGGTGTCCGTTAATGCCGAAAGTCTGTTGAATTGAGTATGTAACCATTTTTTGATACAGTGTACGATAATACAATATACAGTTCACACTTATGCCATTTTGAATTGTAAGAATTGCAAAATCATTTAGTAAATAAAGTCACACTTCTCTTTACACAACCTGACCACACAATAGCTTTAGGCAGACTAGGGAGCTTTCACACTAAAGAGACACATCGCACATCGCATGTGGCATTCCTCTTGAAAATGAACCTCTAGAAACAAATGAAACCTTTCACACAGGATTGGTATGACACATTGTATGTGCTACGTGTCACTTGGATGCCACTCAGGGACAAGATCAGATCATTTTTCTTTAGCGTGATGTGCAACCTCAGTCTGATGTTGTCAGATTTATTGGAGCTTTCACAATAGTGATTAACAGCCAAGATAATATTAATACGAATAACATTTAGGATAGAAAAGAAATAGCGAATTTATGCTGCATGTAGTGGATTTTGAAGAGTCTCTTAGCAGATTTTCGCCTGCCACATTTGACAACACTGCCTCGGTCATGCTGCCTGTGGAGAGGAGTACACAATTTCTTCATGTTCTTGTGAACAGTTATACAGCATGCCTCTTCCAGAAAGTGAGGCATTTAACATCAATTTTGAGCAAGTTGTTGAAACTTACAGGTACTTGTATGCCATGTCACCAGATTACAGCTCAAAGGATGAGCCTTGCAACCACATAAGCACTGTGAATCCCTACATTGTCATTCAGATGCGGATGTACCCGCCACCTCTTCTTACGATTTTCTGGTGATTCCAACACTGATCAGAGCAATTATAGTGGCATCATCATCTGATGATGACATCTTGTTAACTGAGCAGGGAAACTGTACATGCACCACATGTCACTTGTCACTTTGGTCTGAAATCATCGTGTTGCATGTCACTTGTCACTTGCCACTTGCTTCTTGCCACTTGCTACCCTGCCATGTGTCATGTTGATGTGAAAGCTCCCTAAGACCAAAACAATGCAAGTATACCCCACGCTACCAAAAACAAGTGTCATACGAAATGTGCACGGTGTGGCATTTGAGAGTTTTGAATTTTTTTATTTTTTCAATTATTATTAATTAATGTATTATTATTTGCTCAGTCCATTAAATTCAAAATCTGTTATATTGGCCATATTCATCCTAAAAGACTCATTCATGTTCCTTTTTAATGATTTCGTCACACCAGTTATCTTTCTTACATCTTCATTCTTCACTCTGTCTATCCTAATTCCAGTGTTACTTTGCAGGCTATCCCTCTTTACTCCTTTTGCTTTTGACTTATCCTGATCCGTGTAACCTTTTGTTTCATGAAGCTCATCAGCACTGGGACAAGTATTCCTTCATGGAGGTTACTTGTACATTGTGCTTAAATGTTTTTCTCTGTTCACCAGAGATTTCTGTGTACCGTAATTTTTCCTCCTCTGCAAGACTTTTGTTCTCCACTTCATCTTTTTCCACCAAACTTACCGTGCTTTACTCCCAAATATAAAAATATATCCACAACATCCAGCTCTTCACTTTGCATTGATATTGCTCTTTTATCCCCATCCCTTTCAAAAGTAAAGCCTTACTATTAATTGCATTCAGTTTCAGTACCCTCCTCTTACATGGACCTCCAAAGTGGCCCACCATCTCATCTGATTTAACTAACAACACAGCATCATCTACTTCCAGTAACTGTGCCAGATTTCATTTTGTCTCTGCATGAGTAAATATTACACCACAGTCACCCCACCTTGTTCCTATCTCATCATATCTCATGAAAAAAAGGATAACCATGGTGAAATGACATAAACTATATGTAATCCCATATTATTTCAAACCAACAACTCATTCATACTACCACTCACTCTGAACCATGCGTTTTTTCCATAATAAAAGTTCTTAACTCTCAAAAGTCCTCCATCCAAATCATGCAGTCATATGACACAGAGAGCCCTCATGTTCACTTATGTCATATACTTATTCTGAATCCATAAATGCTGCATTTATCTCCCTTTTCTTTATAACTGTCTCTACTATTTGTTTAAGTACAAAAAACTTATTTACTTGCCCTTTTTCCATCCTAAATCCACTTTGTTTATCAACAATGGATTCATTTTATTGTGATCAGTGATTATGCTGCTATACACCTTGCCAGCTGTGTTAAGGAGACTTTTTACTCTGTAATTCTAATTCTTACTTTTGCTTCCCTTTCCTTTATAAAAGTTTTATTTTTCCTCAACATGGCATAGATCCCAGTTATGGCCATCCTAAGTAAAAGGAAAATAGGATAAGAAATAGAATGAAATTGATGAGCTTCATTTATTCATCAGGGACTCTTCCATATTCCTGTGCTAACATCTACAATCAACAGATTCAGTCCAAAGCAGTTTCACCTCCACTGTAAATCAGCTTGCTCACAACTCCATCCATACTCTTAACTTTTCCATTGTTTAGGACCTTTATTGCATATTTTACATCCTCCATTGTAGCTACTGTCTTCATCTCATAAAAATCTTTACTTCTTCCTCCTCTGATAATGCTGAAGCCTTAGACTTATCTCATTCACCAGTTTTTCCTATCAGTTCCTTACGATATTCTTTCCACATCGTAGATATCCATCCTTTGTCAGTAGCATTCCTATAGTTTTG
Organism: Panulirus argus; assembly: GCA_038088735.1. NCBI lineage: Eukaryota > Metazoa > Arthropoda > Malacostraca > Decapoda > Palinuridae > Panulirus > Panulirus argus. The sequence continues at coordinate 3,555 of JAYMFT010176314.1, forward strand.
TGTAATATAATGTCACTCCTATCCATACCATTCTTTTATTCTCATGTACCTCATTCCACATTAGATTATTATCTTCCGTAAAACTCATATTTATTTTACTTCCGTGGTCCCTGTTTACCTTCTTCTTTTTCATATATGCCATCATTTTAGCTCTTTTATTCAGGTCGAAAGGTTCCATGCTCTTTACTCACCTTTCATTGCAATATTCTGGCAGATTTAGTTTCTTCCAAACTTCCTTTTTGTCCCCCATTTACTTTCTCAAGTCTTCATTCAGCCTTGTTGTACCTCTCTTTCTGCAGTTTATTCTAATAAAACTGCAACCTGTTTAACAGCCTTTAGTAAATCATTCTACATCTGCCTCTACATCTCCTCAACCTCATTTTGTACTTTTTTTTTAGTTAGCTCAGCTTTTCAGTTCACGTGTTCATGTAGTTATGTTTCATACTTTTATTCCTCAACATCCTTAATGTAATTTTATTCACTTATATGTACATTTCTAGTCCTATACCTTTTACAATAGTAGGCTAACATACGAAAACTACCATATCTAACAAACTCCTTCCCAACCCCCTCCTAGACTGCACATCATGCACTGTACCTATCATTTTCCATTTTACCAGAAACAAGTCATTGATGTTCTTGTTTGTCCTTTTTTCCCTGTGTCTGTACCGTTTGTGATTAGGAAAACCTTTATGTTAATATTTTATATTTGCAACACTCATTTCTGCTGATGCATGCATTTCACATATTCTTCCACCATTGTTATTTACACCAGGGATCTCAAAAGTACACATCATTCTCACTTCCTCTCTGACCTCCCACCCATGTAATCAGGTCATCCATCACTCATAGCTTCTTCCCTGGATCTGCATCCTTTCAGAACTCTTTCAGAGTTTCTCCAAAAGAAAGTACTAATCCCTTTTTTCCTATAATTATATGGCATATATGAAGCCATTTACAGACATCTTAACCTCTCACACTTAAGCTTTGTAACTAATTTAACTAATGATTTTGTGCTGACACACTTTCATTCTGACACCTTTTCAAACCTTTCATCCTTATTTACAGTGCCATACCTTCATTTGCTTTACCTTGAGGATAATCTTGTAGACCTGATATCACACGTCTCACTTCATTCCTCTCAAAAATCCCACTACCTCTCAGCCTTGTCTCACAGAAACTTAACATGTCCAACTTTCCTCTTTGAAAAGTGTCTCCAACTTCGACTTCATACGTTTATCATTTCTTCCTCTCACATTCCTCTCACCCTACATGGATCTACATCTCTTGTTGAAAGCGCTTGCTGGCATGTCACTTTAAGCCAAAGGTTTACATATCTTGGAATCACATCCACAACTCCACATGCTAGCAATAAGGGAAGGGATGCCCAACTTCTTGGGACAGACTTGCTACCATGCTACTCTAAATATTTAAGTCTTTAGTGCATTTACCCTATATACTTCAACCTTCTTGATACCATTTTAAAGATTTATCTAGTACTGGTTGGCTGGCTAGAACTTCAACAATTTTAAATTTCTACGTTAATGGCATTGTTATTGTTGCTATGGTTTTTTGTATCACCTCTTCCCCTGTGAGTTTTGACAAAAATACCATGTACTTTAGATATATTGAAGTTGATAATAGTTAGACTGAGTTGCTGATATGATTCTTGTGTGGAAGCTTTGGTAAGTTTAGTACCAAGATAAAGTAACAAGATATATATTCTTTAATTGGAGTGATTAATTGCACTCATGATTTAATTGCTAGGTTTTATTCAGAAACCTAATTCTGCAGATTCATTCATTGAAAATTTGAAATTGGGATGTATCTATGCATTTTCTATCATTCTCTGGCTTAGGCACACATTCTTGAGGGCATCAGTATGATGTCTTCAGAATTTTCAAATGATTAGATTTTTTCATAAGATTATGCTATAGATATGAAATGCAAAGGAGATCTAAGTCTTAGAGCATCACTGAGATTATGCAGTGTATTTTACTTTTAGTCTAAGGTAGTTGGGTTAGTGCTTTGTCTAAGGAAGTTATTGTGGAGATAAACCATCATTTATATAAGTCCAAAGTTTTTAATGAAATGAATGAATGTAGATTAATTTCTCAGCTGTATCGAAATGCTTATTTTCTATCCAAAAGGTTATTATGGCCTTTAAAGTCAGTTTTCAGTCATTTGTATATTTGCACTGCCATTACTGGAAGCTATATCATTTTGTAGATATCGTAACCATGTCATGTGTGATCATGTAATGTTTGACTATTGGATGGGAATTCTGTTTTTTATCTTTTTTGTAAATAAGTTAGCATTACAGATACTATATGAGGGATATCAGTGCTTTAGCATCGTAGAATGGCAACTGCATGTCAGATCTGTTTAACCTTGCACCCATGACGACCCAACGTCAGGGGCCCGATGTCTAGACTTACAGACCACTTAGTAATTTAACAGTGTCAATTTGCACAGTGATTGTTTAGTATCCATGGACTGAAGTGCTAAGCATGGATGACATTGAAATTATATGGGATAATTACATTTTCACCATCATAGAAGTCTATCATCACTTCTTACCTGAGAAATCTACAAGACTACACCCAGCTGATATACACTGGATCACATCCTGCGTTGAAACTAATGGAGTAGTGAGAGAAGGTCTTCTGCCACATCAACACATACCTCCTCAAGGCCTTTCATAGGAAAGTAATTCATGAAATTCTCATTGGAAATAAAGAACTATTGCCCTACAGAACTTCGTCTGAAACAGTCTGAAATTAGCTAATGATATGGGAAAATTGACAGACAGAGTATTTGAACAAGAAGACTCACTCCTTTCCCCTTATAAAACCTCTCCTCCAATGAAAAGGTAGTCAACTTATTGATCACTTCACCACCATCTGTCAGAGCTTCTCACCAGTACACTAGCTGCCTTGCAGCCTGCCTCCAGACTCAACACCCATTAGTACATGAATTTAAAGACACTAGTTATGCAGTCTCAAGGTAAAGTGTTCTACTTCGCTCAATGATTTGTCTGTGAAACTCAACCCAGAGCTAGCCAGACTTCTCTGCTTCATCATCATTGTTTCCTTCCATCAGTCAAAATGCCCCACTTATTGGAAAACTTCATATATCTCCTCAATAATGAAATCAGTATGCTCATAATCTCCCATTGAGTCATGAACCTTTGCTGCCTTACTGTGATTCCAGCTTATGTGAAAGTTTGTATTTGAGTTTGCATAGACTTTGCATGTTCAGTAGATTCTCAACAGTTTGGTAATAAGAAGACTCCTACATCACCCACTGCCTTGTCAGCTTTCAAGCTTCTCTGCCTCAACTTTGAGAGATGCAAGAAATCTGTGGTTCTCTCTTTCATTAACTTCACTAATGCTTTCAAATAGATCACTCATAACAATTACTAATAAAACAATCACCATCGAGCTACAGAAAAGTCTCAGTCTATGGCTTGCAGACATCCTCATTGAGCACTGCCAGGCTTTATTCCTCAAAGGACCATCTCCACCTTCCATTCCTTTTCCTTTGACATTATATATTGCACAAAGATAGGATTCTTGCACTACCTCATCCTCATGAATTATGCCCCATTGAATGGACCTCCTGAATGGAAGTACATTTATAACTCTGATATTAGTAGCAGTGTTGACAGCAGCTCTCCTTTTATTTTTTGTTGAAGGCTCCAGTTACGAACAAAAGTCCACATCAAGGCCGGCCTTAATTGAAATATGGAAAGAATTATGGAAGGAAAAAAAAAAGACAAGGGAAAGTATGTACGAATTTTGGAGGAAGTGAAAACCTGTCTTTTAGTGTGCCAGGTCATAGTTATTGGGAAAGACAGGAGAAGGTACAGAATTTCAAAAGTTTCAAGGTGTAGGGAAAGAAACAGTTATCAAAATGGCCCACCCTTGGGTTGCCAGTGACCACACAGTAATCATGTGACACAGCATCTAGCTGAGTATTATGTGGTCTAGCTAGTGGTGGGGGCACACAGGCAGCCAGCTCTTGGGAGCAAAAACCAAAGTATTACCTATAGAAGAGGGGAAAGTGAACCAAGATTCTGATGTAGGGCAAGAGGGTCAAGTTTGGAAGTTAGCCTGGGAGAGTTTAAAAATCTGACCACTTCCAAATCAACTCTGTCAGGTAGAGAAACAGAGCTAGAAGCACTCCAGATGTGAGAGCAGTACTTCTTGCAAGGACAAAACAGTCCTTTGTATAAACAGAGTAACTGTTCAGAAGAAAAGAAATTTCGATATTAAACAAGACACCGAGTTTCTTAGAGGCAGACTTAACTGTTCCTGTAATTTGGGGTTTCCAAGAAAGAGTGGATGTTACAGTAACACATTGAGTCAAGAGGTGGAATTACAGAACTATCAGAGGAGAGACGAGAGTTGTAAGAAGTTTTCGATAAAGGGATGGGTAGAAATTGGGTCTTGGAAGAATTAAACTTAAATAGGTATCTTCTTCCCAACTGAGATATCCTGTCCAAGTCTGAGTTTATTGAGGAAGCTGTGTCGAGAAAATGCAGATCGAGTGAGAGAAAAAGGAGCAGAATTGAAGGATGTGGATGAATGCGGTGTTCAATTGTCAACATATGAGTGTATTTGATCATTTGTGGGAGAGAGGAAATCATTGAACAAAAGGTGAAAAAGTGTAGGGGACAGGACAGAACCTTGAGAGATACTGCTGTTAATGGAGAAAGGAGCAAAGTGAGAGAGGGAAGCCAGAAGAGGGGAGCTTAGAGATGAGACCCCAGTGCCACACCCTGTCAAAAGCTTTGGATATATCAAGAGCAACTACACATGCCTTCCAGAATCTTCCCAAAACCTCTCAGGGATGATAACCAGACATTAGGAAGACATGAAAGAATATCATCGGTGGATCTCAACTTATGGAAGCCATACTGATGATCAGAGAGAAGACTGTGAGTTTCGAGGTGTCTAAGGGTATGAGAGTTGAGAAGGGATGCAAAGACTTTGGAAATGATAAATGTCAAAGCAATAGGACAATAGTTTGAGGGGTCAGAACAGTCACCCTTCTAAGAAGAAGAAAATGTTTTGGTTTTTAAACAGAAACTAAACAGATGAGCGAGCACAAGTTCAAGTTCAGAGGCACACTTTTTCAGTTCATGGGGATGGAAGCCATCAGGACCATAAGCCTTGCCTGTGTCCAGAGAGACAAGTGCTCTTCAGAAAAGAGATTATGGGAGTGGCATAAGATTAGTAAGAAGAGCATCATGGAGTCAAGTAACGTTAGAGTCATCCAAGTTGAAGTTAGAGGAGAATTGGGAACCAAAGAGAGTTGCTTTGTGTATGGGAGAGACAACTATAGTACCTTCAGATCAGAAAAGTGAATGACAGGCAGAGAGACACAAGTTGTTAGAGAAGCCCTTAGCTAAAGACCAGAAAGACCTATCAATGGATAATGAGGAGAGGGTACCATACTTCCTTTGAATAAAGGAATGCTTTTCCTTGCAGATAATGGGCTTGCAGTGATTATGGGCAGTGATAAAAGCTGTATGGGAGTCAGAGGGAGGAGAGTTTTTCCGAGCTCAATATGCTTGATCCCTTCTCTGAATGGCCTCAGAACAGGAATGGTTGAACCATGGATTGGATGAACATGTCATCTTGGAGGAAGAGGGGATAAATGCTTCCATTCCCATAAGAATGACCTCTGCTATGCATTTGGTGGAGACACAACTATTACTACACAGGAGACAGTAATTTACCAAGGAAAGTCAGAAAAAAGATTATGTAAGGTATTCCACTTAGCTTTGTTAAGGTGCCAGTATTTATGCTTAGAAGGGGCTGCTGGAGGGGAAGGTGCCATTAGAATAGATGCACTTATTAGAGTATGATCAGTTGAAGCAATTGGGGGCAAGATAGTGTACTTACAACAGGATGGACTAGAGGTGAAAAACAGATCCAGAATATCAGGAGAGTGGTCACAGCAGTCAGGAATATGGGTTGGGGAGTTAGATAATTCGCTCAAAATCCCTGAAAATGGAGAATATGAGAGATACAATCCTCCACCATCTGTATGGGAGGAATTCAACCATTCCCTATGGTGTACATTGAAATCCATGAAGTAGGATCTCAGCTTCAAAGTGAGAGGATGCCACAGTCTCATGGCAAGATTTTAGATAGTCAAAGAAAGATATAAAATTTATAGAATTAGGAGAGCAATAGGTGAAACAGAGGAAAAGTGTGGTAGTTGGGAGACAGACTTTGAACCACATAAGATCAAAGTTTGGGGACTCAAGGTCTTTTATGAGTGCAACAGGTGTGTTGATGTTGGAACCAGAAATTATAGTTGGAAATTATGGTTGGATATGAAAAAGGGACTAGTGTGAGCATCGTTAGACAGCTCTGTCTTAGAGAGAAGTAAGATATTAGGAGAGGTACTATACAGATGGTGTTCAACACAAGAGAGGTTACTATAGAGACCATGAATGTTAGTATAGTGTATAGAGAAAGAGGAAGGTCATGGAGGGGGCCCATACTGCTACTGCCAGAGCTCTCTCTCTCATTGTTAGTAAAATCAAGTGGAAACCTGGAGATTCTTAGCCCCCTATGATGCCAGGGACTAGGGGCCATAGATTTGTTGTACTATCATGGTAATACTGTAAAATGCTTGAGTGGACATGAGTTGGTAAGAGTGCTTGTGTGAAAAAAATAAGCAAGGTTTGAATAAGTGTATGGTGTTTTTAAGGAGATGACAAAACTAGCCCACTAGTCCTGTTCGGATGAGACAGAAAGTAAGACCAGCAATCCTACTATGGAGAGTGTAAGCTGGTTCTGGGCATCACTTTAATGTTCCTCAATCAAGATGGTAGTACCACCCTGGGTGCCTTCTGTCAACAGCCTACTACCAATAATGCATAGTGCTACAAAACATTTTTAACAGCCTCCAGAGCTGGACCACTATCAACCAAGTCACCATTATCCAAACCATGACCATAGTTATGCACATTAATCATAACACACATCATAGCTTATCCGCTTTTGTTTACTAGGTCCCAACCTCGCCCAGGTTGTTCAGTACATCAAGATTATTAGTGTTACCTTGGACAATAAACTAAGCAAGGAAGAACACATCAGCACAATCATTAAATTCTCCAGTACCATCTTTACATTCTGTATAGGCATAAGATACTTGTATTCCTTATGCCTAAACTCAAGAACACCTACATAGCTTTCATTCTTTCCAGACTCACCTGTGCTTCACCTGCTTGGTCCTCTTTTCTCATGGTGCAGGAGGTAGTGAGATATACACTTTTAAAATGTGGTTATCTCCTTATGATGGGTGATTTAACGTATAAAGAAACAGAGTGGAAGATCTTAGAAAGGAGCAAATGAGAATCATTGGGGCTGAAACACCATCAGTACTAGATCTTCTTTCACTCATAGAAAAATGGAAATTTAAGATAATCAGATACAATACTCCAGTATATAAAAGTGATCTTATAATGTTTTGGTTTGCCTGTAACATTAATGAGAACATAAAAAGCGTCAAATTAGAATCCACTGAAACTAGTAAGGGCTGAAATATTTCTTTAAAAACATAAATTGGGAAGTGAAATCCTCAGTCAAGGTACAAATGACTGTTATGAAAGGTTCTGTAAAGTTTACAATAAAGGAGTTAGATCAAAGATACCTTTGGTCTCAAATAGTTAGTAAAAAGTGAGAGATGGTTCTAAGATTGATTTCAGAAAGCAGAAGAGCTTAGGTTTGTGATATAGAGTAGATTTGAGTAGCATATCAGCCAGCTAACATGTGAAAGGTATAAGGGAACAAGAAATGCTTGTAGCAAGATAATGAAGAAGGAGCATAAAAAATTTAGAAGCAGGATGGATAAGAGGAAATAGAAGCCTTGAAATCTTTATAAACAACATAAGCAGACTGCTTAAGCACTTGCTCTGGACAGGCAGCTTGAAATAGTGTTCAAGAAATCACTGTGAGAAGGAGTACTCATAAAAGGAGTGAAAAAGAACAAGTGGCATGCCTCTCTTTATGAAAGGAGTTTGAAAAATTGTCTTGAATTACATTCCAGTCTCATTGATGAGTGTGGTCTGTAAATAATGAAAAAGATTATCAGAAAGTATACTGATATTTACTTACTAAGAAGAAATTACCTAAGTGAGAGACAACATGGGGATAGGAAAAAAAATTCCTTACATAACAGATCTCATTATTTTTATGAAAGAGTGAGCTTACTTTCAGGCAAGAAATGGTTGTGTTGCTGGTGTATTTCTGGACTAAACTAACAGAAGGTATTTGACACTGTGCCACATGGGAAGTAGGCAGATAAGTTGGATTCTGTGGCTGTCAAAAGGAGAAAACTCTTTTGATGGATAGTAAACCATTTTAGTGGAAAGGAATAGTGGGCATGATGAGAGGAGGAGAGCATTTTTTAAAATCAGCTAAGGTTATCACTGGTTGCCACAGGGCTCATTTGTGGGACCATTGCTTTTGATGATTTATGACTTACCAGAAACACTGAACTCATACATGAATGTGTTTGCAAAGGATGCAAAAGTAATGAGAGAGATAAAGAATGACAAAGATTGCAGCACTGTACAAAGAGACACAGACAAGCTCCAAATTTAGTCTGATATATGGCTGATGAAATTCCGCTGTGATAAATTCAAAGTTATGAGGGTGGACACAGTAAAAACAAATCCAAAAGATAATAAGTTGAGCAAGCTGCAGTATTTACAGTCTTATTTGTTGCTACACCTAAATGTTTGTGTTTGAGAAGGTTACAAAGATGGTTCCTGAAGTAAGTGGGTTGAGAGTTACAGTGAGAGTTTAGAGGCAATAGATTTGTCTCTTGTAGAATAGTGGAATGAGATTTATTTACAACCTTCAAGTTTCTAAATCACTTTGATGATGTCAACAGTGAATAGTTCTTCAAGATGTGCAAAATTAGAAAACAGCAAGAGGCCATGGAAAGAAACTAAGAAAGGAATATGTTGGAAAAAATTTTAGAGTCCTTTTATACTATCACAGTAGTGGATAACTAGAATAAGAAAATTGGTATAATTGTGAATGCTGACAGTGTGTAAAAGTTTTAAAATCTGTATGATAGTATGGACTTTTGCCTGTGTTATTTTGGCTGCAAGGGGAAAAAGGTGGCTCCATGAATGTAGAACTCCCTCTTACTCCCACCCTCTGTTATTGGAATGACATATGTAATACAAGAGAGGGTAAATACAGAAATATATCAGTGATGTTAGCAAGTCTTAGGACCAGCTCTTATGTGGAGACACAAATAGAGTGAAGAAACTCATGAAAGACCTATTTTAAGGATAAAAGGAAGGGAGAAAGTTGTCTTCTTAAGAGCTCCAGAAGTGCTTTCAATTATCAAAACTTATGAGATCTGTGATAAATGAGTTGTAGATTAGAGGCTATGGCAGAAAGTGAACAAAACTGATGCCTGCCATTGGCTATGCCAGAAAGTGAGAAAGTGAATAAAACTGATGACTAGCAATTGACAGATGCCAAATGTACCAATGAACATCTAAATTATTATGAACCATTAAGAAAGAAATCTTACATGAAATTACATGAAATTAAAATTAATGACTGAGTTTAAAATAATGACTTTTTCTCCTAAAAAGGAACATAGATTTGAAGTGAAGCACATTAGTCATAAATAAGAACTGGTTATACATATTGGCAGATAAGCTGGCTGCTAATTAATCTAGCCAGCTTTCAATCCAAAATTAGCATAATTTTGAAATTTAAACACAAGACCTTGATTGTCTTCATCCCAGATATCTGGAAGTGTCCAGCAATGACTTAATTACATAAAGCAAAAAATAGTATACTGGAAGCCAGAGCAGAGAGAACCTGATGTATTTATAAAGCTGGGTTAAACATAGCTCTTTACCCAAAATAAACCATTAGACTTTGCCTAGATATTTGGAAGTGTTCAGTAAGGAATGTTGACTACATGAAGCAGAATTTAGTATACTAGAAGCCAGAGCACAGAGAACCTGATATATTTGTATAGTTAGGGTAGACAGAACTCTTGACCCAACCTCATGTAACCCCAACATGGAAATAGAAGAGAGTTTTTAGGTGATGTTTCTTTGGTGTTCAGTAAGGAAATTGTAGTTGTGACTTTTAAGGATTTCTAAACAATATATGAAGGACAGAGGAGAGGCAAAAGGTGGAAGCTCACTGATTTGATTAGTGAAAATGTATATGGGAGACTTCAAACAAACAGGATATGAAATCAGAAAAATGGAAAATATGTCAAACAAGTGTAAAGAAACTGTTAGCAAGTATTTACAGACTGAGAAACTGAAGGATTCTATGGCAGAGCATGACTTCAGAATTAAAACCTTAAAGGCAACCAATAGCAAGTATCTGGAGGAACATGAGGTATCCCAGGAAAGGCAGGTGACAGACAAAATAAGTAAACTGCCCATTTCATGGGAGTCAAAGAGCATTGAAGGAAATAAGGGGCAGGAACATGGAAACAGTTGTGGGTGTAAGAAGGAAAGAAACTGAGCAGCTACTGAAGAAATAGAAATGGAAATTTAGAGCTCTGATTCGAAAGGGACAGAATGATATTGAGATGGAAGCTTCAAAGAGGGCTATATAATCTATCAGGTGGGATAATTAGCGAAATTTATGGAGTAGTAGTTGGAAATTTAAGAGAGCACAGGATATATGTTTAGTCATGGAAGTACAGATTTTGATTTGACATGAGTCAAGGAGATGGATGTATCATGATTGCATGTGTTAGCCAGTGAGTGGGCTGCACAACTGTAAAGATAGTGCAGAGTAAGGTTGATAGACGGAAATCAGTAATGATTTTCAGGCTGGAAGAAAACCATATTCCAGTCAAAGATGAAAGGATAGCAAAAGAGAAAGAGTAAGTCAAAAAGTTACTCAAGGCTGTGGACTTATCAATAGCATGTCATTAGATAAAAGGAACTAAGAAAGTTGGAAGACATAAACAAGACAGTAGGGAACAGCTTCAGGGGATTACATTCCATTTGGAGACATGTAGCTAGGAGTTACTTAAGCAGCCAAAGAAACTTTCGAGAGAGGAGAAATTTAGTGAGGAATGTTCTTCAGATGTGATGAATCAAAGAAGAGTGGTTGAGAATTAAAGAATACTATCAAAAGGCAAAAATGTGAGGCAGCATATGGGGTCAAAGGGCAAAACAACATCACTAATAGCTTAGGGTAACCTGGACTGTTAAGAAGTATATGTCTTAGAGTAAAGATTATATATATATATATATATATATATATATATTGGGAGTGGGGGGCTGGAAATCCTCCCCTCCAGTTTCTGAATTTCCAAAAAAGGAACAGAGAAGTGGCCAGGTGAGGATTTTCCCTCAAAGGCTCAATCCTCTGTTCTTAACGCTACCTCGCTAACACGGGAAAAGGCGAATATGTATTAAAAAAAAAATAGTTACACATATTGCAGGAGTCCTCCCAGAGTGACAGGGTTTCTTTCCTAGAGATATAAGTTGTTCTAATGGAATTGCATGAGTGATTGAAACCCATGTTATAAGGGTGTTACGATCCTGATAAAAAATTTCCCCAATGCTCATGTATGGACTATACCTGAGACAGCTTACATTCAGTATACTACACTCTTTCATGATGTAAATGAGACTTTCTGATCCAACAAGTGTTGTGATTTCAATTATGAATCAAACAATATTTAATGATACTGAGAAAAGTGGTGAAGGGTGATTGAAATAGGAGGTGGGTTGAGATGGGGGCGGATTGAATGGTTTATCGAGCCTTCCCGAGTTAGTCTGTCAGTTTCAGTATGTGATATTTATTTTGTTGATGTGTTTGGCCTTTATGTTACATATTTTAATGTTTTCAACACAGGTAGGTCTCATTTACATAACATTAATAATATGAAAACTTGATGTAACTTATATAAAGTGGCCATTAGTGGCTGGAATATAAGAATTTAATGTTATGTTTCTTTGACATCATTATAAAAGACATTATAGCTGAAAACCCCTTCAATATATCTAAATATTTCATTATCAATGGAAAAGCATATTAAGAAGCTTTTGGATAATTCTTCAGATCTGTTGCTGTTGTGAGGACTTAGCATTGTTTTGCAAAGATGTACCCTGTTCTTGAATGAGGGTATCATGAAACATTGCTACCTTGAAACGTCACTTTGTGAACCACCATTTTGCAGAGGCCTCCCTGTACTAGCACATAACATTAGAACCTGAACTAGGTATACAAAACTCCCTCAATAGGTTACAGTATGTTTAGAACACAATCTGTGTTCAGTATATTAAAAACCCTTAAAGCATAAAAATTTGCACATTATTGTACTTGGTACCAATTGTTACAGATTTTTTACGTTCTTCTTCTATTGTATTAGAACATATGAGAGTCAAGTGATTTCACAGGCACCAAGTACTAGAAAAACCATATTTCTAAAACTTTAAATAGATTTTTTTTTTCTCTCTGCTAAGCAAAGAACCTTGAATGTTATAGTTTGTTTTTTCTGTTTGCATTTCTAGAGTAACAGTGGTGTTCTTCCACCCAACAGCTACGTCAGCATAAGGCATAACCAACATGGCTCCCCCAGTGAGTATGAGCCTTCTAATGCTGCAGAATTTCAGATTTATTCCTCATATATTTCATAAGTACTAACTTGAAAGTCAAGTGCTGCTTATTACAACTGTAATAGAAGAGCTGAATTTCTCTTCCTTTTGATTAACAGTCCAGTGCATAGTAAAAAAAACCTGTTGTTTGTTAAGCTGTTAAAAAGTGAAAAACTAATTATGAAAGCTTATGATCTGATATTTATAAATATTCCCTGAGAATTGCGAATGAACTCTAGGAACTCTTAAACTAATTAGATATCCTAAGAACACTGACTGGTAGCTGATTTGTACCCATAAAAATAACCTTTAGCATCCTTTGCAACCAGTTCATGCTCTCCACCCTCCACAAGCAGATAAAACAAATCTGCAAATCACACAGAACAAAGCACTCAGAACAGTCACTGGTTGCCCATCAACCAGAAAAATTCTACACAACAAAACAAAGATCCTTTCCCAAAACAATCACACCTCAGTATGTTTGGCACTCAGTCCTTTGCAACAGCACTGGATCCTTCCCATCCAAACTACTCCATAACTAACCACCAGGCCCAAGAATGTATATATGTATGTGGATTTAATGTGTTTCTCTGTGTATATACAAGTATTTGCTTATTGTGTGTGTGATGTTTATATATGAAGTTTTTTTGATTGATAATTGATTAAACACTAAATATTGTGAGTTTCATTGACATTTGTGCTTACTCTTGATTTTTTATGTTTTTATCCACAGACAGATGAAGCATTGTTGCTTAAATTTGCAAAATGTCTCAGTAATGAAATGTTCAGGTAGTTTAGGACTTACTATTCTTTTTCACTTCATCATCAGTACAATAATCCCTTGCTTTACAAAGGAGTCCAAAGTAAGAAACACTTCTCTTCCGGTGCATATGAAAGAAATTTTCATTCACCATGATTGTGTCATATTTCAAAGCAAAAATATTTAGAATGAAGTGCATTCGCTGATCATTAATATCAGTCACATGACGCCAGGTTCATTAAATTTATTTTTGCTTTGTCATTTTTAGGTTATACTAATTATTTTCTTGGAATGCATGAGTTGTTAATGATTATGTATTGATTTTCAGGAAGGTTCCAAACAAAGGAAACACAGGCCACAATTCAAGAAGAAGGTACCTTCTTCAGGGAAATGTGCATCGTCGTGTTCAGGAAGGATCCCAGCAGTGCCCTTACTGGTAGGAGGGTCATCATCAGTGCTTTTAGAAGCTGAATCACCTGAAGGGGAGCATCCACAGCCAGGAACACTTCCAGTAGGACCTCACCCACCAGCTACACCTGAAATAGGGATTTCAAAAGCAGTGTCACCAAAAAATAGACCTTTGCAAGTATCAGGACCCAAAACTGGGTCATTTAAAGGGCCTCCACAACAAGATGCACTTGTAATAGAACTCCAAGAACCAGGGATACCTAAAGGTGAGGTTCCCAAAGCCATATCACCAAAAAGGGGAGCTTCAGAACCAGTAGGGTCACTGAAGGTAAAGCTTCCACAACCAGGACCTCCCATCACTGAGACTCCAGAATCATCAAGATTAGCATCTTCTCAAATAGCTTCACTAAACGTTAAAGATTCGCTGGCTGGGGCACCAACAGAAGTGCCCTCACATAAGGAAAACAAAATTAGGTCAGAAAAAAAGTACCCACACAAAGGAGTACCATTACCAGAAAAAAAACCTGTTGTATTACAGCCATCAGCCTCACACATTTCATCTTTACCTGTTTCTGCTACAACATCAGAAACAGTCTCATCCAGCATACCAGCCTCCACTGATACCGTGCCTCCATATGTAAGAGAGGAAAATTCTCCTGTATCATTCAAAGTGACGAAGCAGAATGCTGCACCAGAAACAGTTAGAACAACTGGAGCTGATTTTATTTTGTTAGATTCTGGAGGGGTTAGAAATACAAACATGTCTCAAGCAACAACTAAATTAGATAATTTGTGTCATCTTCTTGAGAACATTGTTATTCAACACTCTGGTAAGGAAGCACTGAGTGATAACTCAATAAAACTTCCAGTCGCATCAGCTGCCCAGGCTGTAAGAGAAGTATCACCAGCAAAAGTCATACCCACAGCTGTGGGATCCCCTAATGTTATGATAGAGTCTAAAGATGCAATAGAGCATGAGAGGAAAGCTAGAAAAGAAGCAAAAAAGGCAAAGAAAAAAGGTGGAGAAAAGGGTAAAAGTGGAGATGATAAAGTGAATTGTAAAAAGGAGGAAGTCAAGAGAGGAGCCTCACAAGAAGCAGCAGGGCCAAGTACAAGAGAGAAACAACCAGGAGATAAACACAAACTGCTTCAACAAGCACAACAAACTAGGCTTCCTGATGGACCTCAAGGATCCAGTCAGGAAAGTGCTGCTGGAAAGTCCAAAGCAGACTTGAGGAGAGAGAGACGTGAAAAACAGGAGGCTCAGAGACAGGCAAAGATGGCAGCTAAAGCCCAACAAGAAGCAGAAATGCAGCATAAGGGGCAGGAGCATGTACATCCAAGTAATGATAAAACAAAGCTACCCCAGAGGAGGAAAAGGTTTGGAAATGAAGGAGGAAGGAGGTGGAGAGACAGGAAGAGTTTTGATAAAGGACCCACTGGTCGTCGCATTCCTTTACTGGGACACCTCACTCCACACTCCTCCCAGCCACCACAACTTCCAGTCAATTGTGATACCATCCATCCAGCTGTTCGAACTCTTGGGCTAAAGATGAAGGTACATATATTCTTTTTTCATTGTTTTTTATAATTCTTAAAACACATGACCATTGGCTTTTAAAGATGTTTATACACTTATTTAGGAATATTTCACAGAGAGATTGAATTTTAGTATTCAGTATAGCCTGATAGAACTAATCATCTCGTAAATATGTTTAAAAACAGAATTCAGTAACCGAAAGAGCCTTGTGCTGAAAACATGATGGCTTTCTGTATGTGTAATTGGAAAAGGAATTTTATGCAGATAGTTTTTAATAAATACTTTTCTTTCCCAAATTGACTTTTTCATATAAAATTTGTAAAAATTTTGTTTTACAAATTTAAATGGAGCAGGCACGATTCTAGATTCCAAATGGGTAGTGGTGTATTACAGAATTGTTTAAGATAGCCTTTTGTTTTGCCAATATTGTAACTTCAACAATAAAAGGAAAAAAGGGAATATAAGACTTTATAATCTTTGAAGCACTTATGATGTTCAGTGTGCATTTTTATTGTGGCCAGCATGGTATGGGCAAAAGTTTGTATTAATGATGACTATCTCAGATGAAAGCTAAGACAAGTGAGTCTGAAATTACAAACGTGGCTGGTATTAATATGAGTTCGACAGACATTTATAAACCAAACTCTTAAGGATGGAAAGGTTAAAGGAAAACTCAAAAGACAGAAGGGCATTTCACTTTCACCATATGAAGAAAGAAGGAGGTATTGCAATGACCTGTCTTTGTTTAACAAGACTCCACACAGAATCTTAGGCAAGTAGCAGCCAGACACATGCTATAGGTCCAGGTTGTAGAGGAAGACACAGATGGCCGATGAGGGCAGTGAACAGAATGTTACTTTTGCTTATTCTTGGTGCACCCTTGCTAATGGAGAAACGTGTGAAAATGAATGAAAAAAAGGTACATAAGTGGGACTCTGGTTTCAGTGCATATTACATGACTCTTAGAGAATGTGAGCAAATGAGGCTGATCTTCATCTGTCCTTAGTGTCACCTTGCTTACATGGGAAAAAGTGAACAAGTATGAAAGAAAGAAAAGAAAATATGTATATTTTTTCTAACAAGTTTGTCATTTCCAGCAATAGAGAGGTAGTGATGGGAACAGATGAAGAACATTCACTCACATTCACCCTCTAGTTGTCATGTATAATGCATTGGAATTAGAGCCCTCTACCCACAACCAGACCCCTCAGTTCATTCTAGTTTCTTCTGACTGCTTCATATGCCATGGCACAGCCCATTAATAGCATGTGTACCCTTGTAAACCACATTGCTCCAGTTCACTCTGTCCATACATTTTTCATGCTGTCGTGCACGTTCATGCCCATTTCTCAAAGCATCCTTCACTCCATCCTTCTGCATCTTCATCACTTCCCCCATTTCCTTGCCTCCACATATGATGTGTATACTTCTTTAGTCATCCTCTCCATATGTCCAAGCCAATTTAGTAAACCTTCTTCATTTGTCTCATACTTACTCCTCTTACAGTCTCATTACTGTCTTATTCAGTCAGTTCTCCCCACCACTTATTGTCTGTAAGCATTTCATTTCCAACACATCCACCCTATTCCATACTCTTTTCTGTTTAGGGATCACACTTCACATTGTGCAAAAAGGACTTTTATTTAACTGTTCTTGGCATTGCCTCAATAAGGTGGGAAACAATGAACAAGTTTGAAGATGATTCATTATCATTAGATTTTTGTTGTTGAGATAACTGTTACAGAGCTTATTGCTGTTAATGAAGTTTATTTTTTTCGTGTATTAGGCCAGATTTCTTCAAACCATTGCACTTTAAGTTATGCAAGTTGTACAGAGAAAAATCCAAGCTGATGAATGCATGAGAGAAGAGACTCAAAAGTCATGTTTGTCTACTTCACAAGCTGGGATACTACCTCTCCTTAATCACTGGTATTCTTTATGATTTCCATAGGACCATATTGTGGATGGCTCAACAGCTAGAGTTGTTTCTACATTAGCAGCCCTTAAGAGACTTATTAGTGATTATCGAACACCTGAGTCATGTGACCTTTCTAGAGATTTAGCTGAGAAACTGCTTCCAAATGTGGCTTTCCTGAATGCATGTCGAACTCAAGCCGTTGCGATGGATAATGCTATACGGTAAGATGTTATTGTTAATGAAAATGTGATAACAGGATGTTCCATCTTTCCTTTTACAGTACTGCTAGATTAGATTTCCTTTTTGATGGCATATAACAAATTTTTAAGTTTAAGTTGAGTCACTGTACACATTGTTTTAAAATATACTTGAATTTGAATTTTTCTAATTCTAGGTTTTTGAAGCACAAAATCAATAGCATTGAGCCCACCATGCCAGAGGCACAAGCTAAGGATCAGTTGCGGACAGCCATAGATGATTATGTGCAGGAACACATTAACCTGGCCAGCAGCACTATAGCCTCACATGCTGCATCACTCATCCAGGATGGAGATGTTATTCTCACCTTTGGGTAGTAAGTAATTGCTATTTTACATTTCTAAATTGCTTTATGTTCAGTTGTGAAAAAAGGCATTACTAGTAAGAATATGTATTTTCATATGTTAATTGTTGCAACAAGTAAGACATCAGTAGACAGAAGCTGTCGTATCACATGTAATTGCATGTGGTTATGCCATCAGTGAAAAGTTGCTTTCAGTGAGACTGTTTTATTGTTAGTAGACATGTTTTATTGTTAGTAGACATAAAGGAGTACAGTCTTGTCTTGGAACTTCTTTCTTGAAACCGTCCATAATATCCAAGCTCCTGATCAGAGCACATCCTTGGAGCTAGGATCCTGTTATTGTATGATTAGAATTGTCACATACAAAGTACATGTACAAACCAGAAAGCCCCATTAGAAGAGTTGTTAACTATAATCTAGAAAAATCCAAAATACAGACACTGCTCATCCTATAGAAATTCAGACTGGAGTTCTTCTACCCGTAAAGAATTTCCTTGTTCAGAGAATACTGCGTACTTAGTATTTGTTTAACTAGAATTGATAATTGTACACATGTAAGAACCAAAATGATAGCGGATTATAAATCAGATTTCATAAGGTTATACCACCAGTGACTACCATTATGTTTTGTACTTTCAGCTCTGCCCTGGTTAGTGATGTAGTCGAAGCTGTGTGTGGTGAGGGACATAAAGTTAGCATTGTTGTGGCAGATTCACCACACCCTGCATCTGGAGCTGCTATGGTTAAGAGATTATCTTCACTTGGTGTCACTACTTATTACCGACTGATTACAGACGTCACACATATTATGCCTAAGGTCACCAAAGTGGTTGTAGAAGCAGAGGCAGTGATGATGAATGGTGCCATACAGGGAATGTGTGGAACTGCTGGTTTGGCTCTTGCAGCAGCTACCCATGACACCCCTTTTATTGTACTTTGTTACACGTACAAGTTTTGCAACAATGACCTCACGGACTCTTTGGTTGTTAATGAACTAGGTTAGTGCAAAATTATGATTTTTAGTGTTTATTGCCTTCTGAATATGCTTCTCATCTTTTACAACTTTTCCTTGCTATTTGCTAATTTATTATGTTTTTTATTTGCTAAAAAAATTCTTTGTATATGTTATTTATTATCTCTTTTTGTACATTTTCACCATTTTGAGCATTAGCAAGGAAGTTTAAGAACAGAGGTCTGAGCCTTAGAGGGAAAATACTCACTTGGCTCCCTTCTCTGTTCCTTCTTTTGGGAATAATAAAAACAGGAGGGGAGGATTTACAGTCCCCCGCTCCCTCCCCTTTTAGTCGCCTTTTACAACACACAGGGAATTCGTGGGAAGTATTCTTTCTCTTGTGACCCTTATCTATGTTTAAGAATTCTCTCTCTCTCTCTTTTTAAGACTTTATGGGCAATATTTGGTGTGTTATTAGGGATGTTTAGTCCCAAACTCCTGTATTTACATTGAAAGCTATTGAACTGAAATTTGCTCAACTGAGATTTGTGCTATTCCTCAGTCCCCATTACATCAAACATCATGACAGTGGTGTAATCGTCTGACACAAATATGAGATCAGTTGATTTTTTTCTTTGGCTTCTCTTTCCCAGCTCTTCTAGAAGAACTTCCATGAGCTATTTTGGCAGATCATAATTAGTTCACTTAATGCAGATAAATTAACCATCCAGAAAATTTAGTATGTGTGGTTGGTGTATGGTCCACGGTGTTATGTTATTATCTTTGCCTGTTCCAGTCTTCCTCCCTCTTTTATGTTGTCACACATCACACTTTTCTCTTCTCCCCCTCAAGTACACAGCACCTTCCTCTTCTCTTTTCACACAACTCGTTCATGTCTCTCTTATCACTAAGATCCCAGAGGTATAAAATGTGAAGTTTGACACTGCAGTATGGAGAGCCGTCTAGTGACAGATTTGCTTGGATATTTTTTGCATGTAAACTCCATATCAAACTGGAGAAAATAGCTTAACGGAAATTTTTTTCCCTCCACAGGAGATGCAGATAGTGTAGTTATGTGCCCATCAAAAGAATACTGTGGACATCTTGCAGATTGGCGAGAAACACAAAACTTGAATGTTGTAAGCCTTGTTTATGATGTGACCCCAGCTAGTTTGGTAACAGTTCTTGTTACAGAACAGAGTGTGCTACCAACATCTGCAGTCCCTGTGATTATCCGTCGTAACTATGCTGATATCCTTGGTCAAGATTAAAGCATACTTTTTATTTTCGGGGTGTATGCAAGAATTTTGAATACTACCATAATTAAAATGTTTTGTGGACCATTAGTGGCATCCCAGGTATTTGCCATGTTTATAATTCAGTAATATATTTTTATTCAGTTTTGTTGTCCTATTCATTTTTGAGAGTTCACACTCCTAGAAATTATAAGATACAGGATGATTGATACTTATTGTCTTTAAAAGACAAAGTAGAGTGTGAATTTTAGAAGACTACAATGATCACTTTATCTAAGTAACAAATTTTAATGTGAAGTATTCTTTCTCTCTAAAGTTTACCTTTGTTCCCATAAAATAAATTATCAGAGAGAAATACTGATATGCCAGGCATCACACTTCTTTGAGTTTACCCAAGGAATATAGTCAGAGTTACATTACATATTTCTTTGTTCCATGAGTATTGCAGCAAATGCAGAAAGTTTGTACTAAAAAATGAAGCAATAGATATCATTGATTGTCCAAAATGGGCATATAACTGTGATAGCAAGAGTATGCTTCGGTATTAGAAATAGTTAAATAAGAAACAGATATCTCTGGATGACATGCAATGGATATTACTTTGTTATTTATGTACCTTGATCTTTGCAACCCAAGGAACCCTTTTTATGGTGTTTCCACAGTGCTTAGGAAGTTGGCTACATTCACCAGCCAGGACCATAGTTCATGAAGTGTGGCAATGTTTGCCATGTAAAAGGTTAGAGTATGGCATTTGAGGAGTAGGTGTTCATTGTTTTTAATATGAAACTTATATCTTGGGTATGAGCAGAGGATTATTTGTATAGTTATGTAACCCTTGGATCCCTTTTATGGGGTTCTTACAGCATTAAGGCTGTGATGCACATGTGACCAGAGTAAGATAGGCTCTTTTTGGTTGAGGCTCATTTTGGTTGGAAAGGTCTTCGACAAAGTGGTATTCTTCTAAGTCAGCTGACTATGATATATCCTTGTCAAAGATGGTCTCTTGCTCATGGTAAACTAATTGAGAGTGTAGCCCAGGACAATCCTCAGCAGACATGCCCTACAAACATTTCATATATTTTCTTGAATTATGACTCTCCTGCCCAGTCACCCACCTTTTAAATGCAACCATGAAAAAATTACTGCTTAAAACAGCATTCAAAACAATCTCTGGATGTTTAGCAACCGTCATGACTTTCAATACAATCCCACCTCATGTGTTTGGCACCCAGTTACATGCAGCACCTCTAATGCCCTCCCGCCCAAACTACTACATAACCACTCACCATCCCCCATGCAGAAATAAATAGGCCACCCTTGCCTCACACTTTATCAACATTTATTCACAGATCCCCCTTCCCCCTGGAGACACAATGTTGACAAAACATATTCATGCTGTAATGATCTGGCAAGCATTAACCCTCAAACCTCTTGGTTGAATTTTCTGTTCACATTATGACCCCCCATTTTTAAGTTGCATGAAAGCATTCTTACCTTACAGATTGAGAAGTAAACAATTTGAAAATAAATTTAGCTTTGTAAAGTCTGTGGGTAAGTTTTTGTGCCATCAGTACCTGTAGTTTAGAAGACAGTCAACAGTGTTGCCATCAGGTTTGTTTATCCTGATTCTTTTTTATCCTATATATTTATGGATTATTATTTTGCTTTTATTCTGTTGTAATCACTATAATGTGTATGTTAACACTATGAGTAACATCTGTAAGAATAATTTATATATTTAAGCAGAAGTAAAGAAATTTTGGCCATGGCATCAACATCTATACTGACTATGTAATACCATCTTCTCACATCCCTGTAGGGCAACTGAGGAGGATATATCCTGTGAAGGCTTTTTACTACACATACCTTCCCATACCTCAATCTAGAACTTAACATTGGAATTGCATTAGAAAATCTCACTTCATTAATATGCATAGTATTGTATTTCGCACAATATTACTCTCATGGGAAGCATTAGAACTTTTGCCATTAATGATGAAATTCTCAATGGAACACATCTTTCACTAAGGTTGCTAGGCAAGCAGTTAATTAAGAGTACATCCAAGGCAAAAATGTCTTCATTTTCATTTTTTTTTTTTTATTTTGAAATACTTTTATCATCCCATCATATATACTGAAAGGCTGTGCACTAATAGTTGTATTTTTAGGCATTTTGATAGTATTTGGTTTTGAGGTGTTTTTTAATGATACTAGAAACTTTTGTTAACTTTTGTGTAGAACCCTTGAGGGCATAATGTTTTCCATTCAATTAAAATGGTTGTAAGAGAAGTATGTGTTTACTGAGTTTCGACATTCATTATGCAGACTCTATACGGTGTGTAGATTTCAAAGGTCACAGTAAACTGTATCATACCATTTGCATTTTTCATGCTTTCAGCATGTGTTTGAGATTTTGTTTTAAGATCTGAAAGTAATGTTATGAGGCTTATATATATATATATATATATATATATATATATATTATCCCAGGGGATAGGGGAGAAAGAATACTTCCCACGTATTC
>JAYMFT010176315.1:0-12135 GCA_038088735.1 Panulirus argus
CCCAACGGCACCGTCTTCAACCAGCAGTACTTCGTGTGTGACTGGTGGTACAACTTCGACTGTTCCACCGCCCAACACTTCTATGGTCTCAACGCTCAGATCGGAATCGTCAATGGAAATGGCAATGGGTATTCTAACGGCATCGTTAATGGCATTGTAAACGGCAATGGGATTCTCGGTGTTAGAGGAAATGGAAATGGTGTAATCAACGGAAATGGAGGTTTTAATGGCAACGGATACTCTAATGGAAACGGAAATGGCAATGGATATTCTAATGGCATAACAAATGGAAACGGCTTGGTTAATGGAAATGGATTCATTAACGGAAATGGGTATTCTAATGGCAACGGTTTTGTCAATGGAAACGGAAATGGAAATGGCCTCATAAATGGTATCAACGGAAATGGATATTCTAATGGCAATGGCTTTCTTAACGGGAATGGAAATGGCCTAAGGAATGGTAATGGCATTAATGGAAATGGATTCAGAAATGGAAACGGCAATGGTTTTAGCAATGGCAATGGCAACGGACTCACACCAGCACTCAATGGCTTATACCAGACGCCCAGTTTGTGAACAGTGCGACCCACAAATCAGCCTCAAAACTTCTTGAACGATAATAATGAATCTGCCTATTGAGGATATACTACTGTGTTATTCTGTATTTCAGGAATACCTGTTGAATGATGAATGAAAATGCAGCTAAAAAATCAAATGATTTTAGTGAGACTGTTCTGCGTTGTGCGCTAATATGAAAGTCAAGGATTTGATATGCTGTATCTGTTCAATTCAACAGTGATAACTAATACTTGTATATAAATAATAGGTCTAGACAGGTATCTAGTGCATATCTTATTACCATTCATATGATAAAAAGGAACCATTAATGGAACCCTGTTATATATATTTTTTTTTATTTACCTCTTTACTTAAGTTTTCTAACTGAAGACTTTTATAAACTTATCGTATCTTTCATGCATCCATTGTAAAAGGCAAAATATTTATAGGTCTCTACCAAAAATGTCTCTATCTAAATTCAGTTTCATTTCAGTCAGTATTTTAAAACTGAATGATTTCTTCATTATGTAGCGTCGAGAGTATTTCTTCTGATGGGTAATTCGACTTACTTCCTGGTTATTAGAAATACTTATATTCATTACTATTTGTTTCAATGTGACATGGCTACAATAAATATATTGATTATATTTGTATTTGTTATTTCAGCCCTGAATGATTTGCTCATCATTTTCTTTTACACTGGTGGACAAGAATAAATGAAATAAATACAACTCTTGTGATAGATAAATTTTTCGTTCACGGTGACAAGGCTACTTACACTACTTACACTGTTTATGAATAGTTTTTCTTGCGTAAGCTGACAGTGTGTAAGAGTGTGTAACAGTGATGGGAAATCTTGAGAAGTCTTGAGAAGCAGTCATTAGGTATTCTTTTATGACTTACTACTAGAAGTGACAATAGAGGTGAGAGGCTCTCTAATATATAACTTGTTTTTGTTTTATGTATATGAAAGATAGATTAATATATTTTTCTTATTAATAGACATAACACATTAAACGATATTTAGGTAAAAGCAATTGCCTGTGAAGATAAATGCCCATTCAACATATTCGTTGGGTCGTATGAAAAATCATTGGATGCGTAATCACAGAATGAAGTACTCGAAGTAGATGGCCTTCTTGTTACCTTGGAAACGAAGGAATACATGAGAGTACAAATTCTCTTTGCAGAACTATATGTTTGCCTGCTTTCTTACCTCAGGATCCCATTCTATGAGGTTCCCTCCGCGCTAAGGAAATTGTAATGTTTTAGGGGTGCTACTGGAATCTACCTGCTGGAGGTTACAACGCGAATAAAATGACACTGGTTTGACGGCCAGGTATGAAGTTGGCTGACCACTATTTGTCGTTTTTTTGTGGAAATTGTGTCAAATGTCTTTTGTGCGAGGAGAAATCGGTTGACGACGTCATATACTTGTTGATATGCATTTCTGCTAGTACCGTGCGGGGTATGGGGTGACTGGTTGTGTTGTTTGAGGTCCATATGCAATATGGTACAGGAGTGACTGGCTATAAATCCGTGCTTTTTCGGTAAAGGAGGAACATCTTGTTGAGGAATTATATAATATAGTAATTTAAATGTTGAGAAAGCTGTATGATGTTATTAACAGTGTTGATATGGTTGTAGGAAATTGCTAAAGATTTTTAAAAAAGTGAATTTGAAAAAAAAAAAAAATCTACGAGGCTGAATAAAGGTTTGTTAGATCCTAGCTTGAATATTGTCAGAATCATCAAACGCTTATATCGTCTGTTAAGACTGAGTGATATAATTTTTTCTTTTGAAGTTACCAAATCTTACGGTTCGTAATATAAAGAAAAGCAATGTCAAAAGTTGTGATTAAATTTGACAGTTTAAGAAAATGTTCCAAGACTGACAAGTAGTTCAATCAAAATTAAGAAGATTTGTTAATAATCATCAGCTCGTTAACAACTGCCACAAGCACAGATGGGTTGTCAGTTTTATGAAATCTTTTATAGAACGTCAGAAAAATGTTGTGTCCTCAGGAAGCTGGATTTAATGGAAATAAAGAAAATATATATTAGAAAAATATTAAGTTCTTTATAGGTCGTTGTGAGAAAATATTGTAGTGAATCTTGTAGGGCTCCTGTGGCTTCCTGTCGTGAGAGTCACAAGTTGCACTCTCAGTATCTAGGGACAAACTTTTACTGCTATTCTACTTGGTAACTTGCCAAGACTACGTTCAAAGCACATGACATCACTGACAGTCATATTCAGTGATATTGGTAGCTGGTTTAACTTTCTTTTCTCTAACAACAAAATCCACTTTGCCGCGTTTGTCACTTCTGTTCAATAATCGTACCAGCCTACATATCTCGCACAGCTGGTTCCCTTATGTCTGTTGTCTTCGGCAGGTGTTTCACATCTGTCAGGCAGATGGCAGGAACGACTCTTTCCTCTGTCCCAACGGCACTCATTTCAACCAACAGTACTTCGTGCGTGACTGGTGGTACAACTTCGACTGTTCCACCGACTAGCAGCTCTACGGTATCAAGTCTCAGATCGGGGTCGTCACTGGAAATAGCAATGGATATTCCAACGGCATCATGAACAGCATTGTCAGTGGCAATGGAGTTCTCGGTATCAGAGGAAATGGAAAGGGTATAATCAGTGGAAATGGAGGTGGTAACAGCAACTGATATTCTAATGGCAATAATTAGGAATGGCAATGGATATTCCAGTAGTTCAACAAATGGAAAGGATGTGGTTAACGGGAAGGAATTCGTCAAAGGAAATGGGTTTTCCTGTGGTAACGGCTTTGCTAATAGAAATGGAAAGGATAACGATCTTATAGATGATATAAACGAAAATGGATATTCTGATAGGAGTGGTTTTGTTAATGGAAACGGAAATGGTCTCGAGAATGGTAATGACGGTAACGGAAGTGGATATAGAAACGGAAACGACATTGTTTATACCAGCGGTAATGGCAAAGGGCTCACATCAGCATCCAACGGCTTGTACCAGACGCCCAGCTTGTGAACAGCGCGACCCACCCGTCAGCCTCAACCTTATAAAACTGTGTATGTCCTTTGAGGATACGTAACAGCGTCTTGTCTGCAGTTCAAGGTAATTCATTAAACGACGCAAAAGATTTTAGGTTTCTCCCCGTGAGAATGCAGCTGATAGGTCATATGAATCTACTGAGCTTACTTTGCAATGGAGATTAATGAGACGGCCAGGAATTTACTATGCTGTACCCCTTTGGTTCATGAATGAACACATAAAATTATATATAAATGACTGGTCCAGAAAGGCACTCAGTGGATTGTTTAGTATCTGTTTTAAAGATGGAAAGAAAGCATTTTCGCCACACTCGCAACATCTTTTATCTTTTCAAATAAAATATTTTTTCTTATTCTATATTTCTTTTTCTCTCAAGTTATCTTAATTGAAAATACTTATAAACTTATCATAGTTATTAATATTCATAAGAAAAAAAACAACAAAGAAATACACGTCTTCAAAAATTTCGAACCGATTGATCTTTTAAACTAAGCACATAAACTTGGAAAATGCTATTTTCTGATTCGACTTATGTCCTGGATATTAGTAGACGCCTGCCTATGTTTATGCTTATTCATTATACATCATTGTTACATGAGTACAGTAGATTCGGTGATAACGTTCATGTTTGTCATTTTAGCCCTCTGTGATTTTCTCAGTGTGTTTTTCGAAACGGCTAGACTTCTGGAAAGAAAATTATGACAAATAGATTTTTGGCTTATGATTACCAGACATCACTTATACAGCTTATGTATTGTTTGTGTTGCGTCTGTTGACAGAGTGCAACTAGTGATCTGAAATCATGAGAAGTCTTGGGAATCAATGGGTATTGCTTGCCAAAATAAAAACACGGCCAGGAACACTATGTTGATTATTGGCACCTGAAGAGGCGGTTTGTCTCCACGAAACTAGTCGTGCCATACACGTATAGATAAACTGCATGTTAAATAAAACTCTATGAACTCCTACTGAAGGTATTGCTATGGTTTTTGCTCCCGAGAGCTGGCTGCTTGTGTGCTTCCACTACTAGCTGGACCACGCAATACTCGGCATGCTGCAGTGTCACATGATTATTGCATGGCCGTTGGACACTGAAGAGTGGTCCGTTTTGATAACTGTTTCTTTCCCTACACCTCAAAGCTTTGGAGCTCTCTACCCATTCATGTCTATGACCTGCGTATATTCTAAAAGACAGATTTTTCATTTCCTCCAAAAGCATTCAATACTTTCCCTTGTCTCTTCTTTTCAACCTTTTGATTAACCTCTCTGTATTTCAATGAAGGTCCGGCCTTGATTTAGACTTTTGTCTACGACTGGAGCCTCAAACGTGAAAAATAAGCTATCTGAAATGAGAATAGGGGTAAAAACCTCTCAGATGTATAATTCTAACGGTGTTTATGGATACACAAATGAGCACAGATTCATTTCTTGTGGTGGCAAGAATATTATTAGATGGTTTTTACATAAAATCAACCTCCAGGGGAACTAAAACCCCATTTGACATTGATTGGTTGGGTAATTGAAAGTCGTAACGACCGCTGGACAGCTATGCAATCAATCATTCCAAGCGAATGACTTTTATGTCGCTTTCTTTGTAACATAAAGGTATTTATGAAAACATTACTATTTTTGTTGAATTATGTACTAATTATTATGCCTCAGGATTCCCTTTTATGGGACTCCCGCAACGCTCAGGAATCCGGCCAAGTCTTCTAAGATGGGACCACAGGTTAGGAAGTGTGGTGATGTGTGTTTGTGTGTGTGTGTGAGCTGTGTGCAGGACAAATTAAGAGTGTGTGTTTGGTATTTTTAGCATGGAAGTTGCATCTTGGGCATGAAAAGTTTCGTGATACGTTGAATCGTTGTTTGCAATGTTTTAGTGACGGGTGGTGTGTTGAACACAGACGAGAATGTACAACTAGCATATGCCTTGGGAGTATAGTTTTAGATATCTCGAGGAGTGGAGCTTAAGAATAAGATTGGCGGACAGTTGCTTAGTGCGTGTTGCATGAATACGACGTTTATTTGTTTTGCTAATCATTATTTTAGCTGTGGGAGAGAAGATTTGTAAGTAAAGGATGTCGAAGTGTGAGGCTTAACATTTCTACTTGGGGTTCGGTGGCTAGATAAGGAGTAGCGTAAGTGGGGAGGGAAAACTAATGTAGTTTCAGTAACCTGGATGCCCAGCATACTGAAGGGAGATTGCATTGCAAACAAAATCAAACTGTGGAAGATATCAGAAACTCTCACAGATTAGTATGGAAGGAGTAGAAAGGCGTACAGATGTGCGTGTTTTTTTTTTTTTTTATTATACAGGTGCTAAAGATTAGTGATTCCTAGAGATCGTTTGATTGTTCTCAGTGCAGTTTTGGTATAACGTTTCTTTTTGACCAGGCACGACATGCGTAGTTTACGGTGAAGCAGTTACGCTTCTGTAGATGATATTAATGCAGTCATTTTCCGATCCAAGCAAAACTGGTGCCATCAAGTGTTCTGGAAGCGTTTAGATTGTATAGGATCTTTAATCGTGTTTGTGGTGTGGGGAGTGAGTCTTTTCTGTCACATGTGATATCCAGTACGGCTGAGTTCTGCTGAGTTGGGGTGGTTGACTATTCAGGGTAAAGGTTGGATTTATGTCTGCTGGGGTTAAGAGGGTGACGGTAGATTGTCTGTGGTGATGCAGACATTCTGTCTCTAGTGAGCCAGAACTCTAATTGCATGATAACAGTGTCGCATATTTGTTGTTGCTTCAGTAGCGTCAAAGTGCTGTGAGGAGGTTTGAGAGAAGTTTCAGTCCGTGCTCTGCAGGAGGTGATGGGAGGTTATGTAGGAAGACATTAGAAGCGTTTCGGAAACGTAGTGGCGTTTGGGGATCCCAGTCATAGAACCTGAGGATTTTGAGGTTAAGTCTCGGCGAATGACCCTGGTTTGGCAAGTAGCAATTAAGCTGGCTGACCACTTTTTATTTTGTTCTTTGTGGAGAGTGATGTTAAATGTATTTGTTTTTGTGTTTGTGTGTGTGTGTGTGTGTGTGTGTGTTTTAGGCTATATCGGGGAACAACGTCAAATGTTTCTTGACGTCTATTACCGTTAATAGTGTGTAGGAAGAGGGCTGTGTTTGGTTGCAGCCATCCGGAGGTGTTGTGCAAGATCCATGTAAAATATGGTACAGGAGTGACTGGGTCTAAATCCGTGCTTCCTGGGTGAGAGAGGAATATCTTTGTAAAAAATTCAGTAAAACAGCGCTGTCAAATGTGCTGATATGGCTGTAGGAAGTTCCTAAAAACCTGAAATGTGAAAGAAGAAATATATGATTTTCATGACATGGAATAAAGCTTGGTTAGATATTTGTTTAAATGTTGAAAGTTGTGAAATGCCACTATATACTCATGAATACGACAAAGGATTTCTTTTTTTTCAGAAATTACGAGTTTTATTACGGTTAGTAAGAATTATAAAGAATAACATTGTCAAACGTTGTAAGTAATGTTGATGGTTTTTCGAAAATTTTCCTAGTTTTACAAGTAGCTCATCAGAAAAAAGATTTTTTTCTTTTGTCTTTAGTGGTTGTCAGTTTGTTAACCACTGCCACATACGAGACAGGGTTATTAGTTTTGTGAAGTTCTTAACAGAACCTTAAAGAATTGCTAGAAGTCTTTAGGAGACAGTGGCATTTATGAAAATATGTGAGAAACTGTAGAAAAGGGATCAAGAAAGATTTCTATATGAAAAAATATTGTCGTTAAGAAGCATTTAGGGTTTTACATCGTTGAAATAGAATATCAAGTTTTTAAAAGTCAACCTATTTAGAAGGTATTTTACAAAGTTGTTGAAATATCTGAAAAAAAGGAATAGTCGTCAAAATGTTATTTTTTAACAGTTATCTTATTAAGACCTAAGGTTTCAATGAAAAAAGAAAAAGATGTGTAAAATCTTCGTATTGTTGTCGGAATTATCTAAAACCTCTAAAAATTTGAAGGGCTTTGTCGAAAGTTGCCATTCTTTCTGTAGGAAAGAATGATAAAACAGTCGTCGCATATTGTCGAAAGTATTATCAGAGTTGTAGAAATATCAACAGCTCTGACGAAGTATGCAAATACTTTGTGGAGTTTCACTCACGTCAAAATGCCAAATCGTTTGCCGACTTTGCTTTTAGTCGTTGGTAGGTTTGTGACCCAGTCAGAGCAGATGCGAACAGGTAAAGGTAACAGCAATAACTAACTAGAATGATAAGCGATAGTAACAGTAACATCTCTCACAGAATTTCTATCACGTTAGCACAGATATACGACGCTGTGCTGCGCCTAACCAGTCCCTTTTACACAATACCCTAATTCTGTGTGGAAACATTCACATCCTCCAATATGGCAAAGAAAGTCGGGAGGAGTGAGCTCTTCCTCACGGCGACTGACCTCATCCGCCCTGCTCTAGTTAATACCAGCCACGAACTGATCCAAATAAAACGCCTTGCTCTCATTAGACCTTGAACTGCCTGGAATGCTTGCCTCGACCATCAGGTATATAAAGAGGTGCCTGGACGACTCGGCAGCACAGATCCCGTTCTCTGCTCTTCGTCTTCTGTTCACTGAATCAACATAGAGACTGCGAGCCAGAGCCGATAGGAACCGGTTCCAAGACTGAACACATACATAAGAGTTTGTTGTCTGGAATTTTGGCAAAGATGAGAATTACAAGTCATCTAACATTTGTCGGTAAGGTTGAAATTGAGTTTACATATGTGCAATCTTTTTTTAAATCCAAAGCTAGTTACGTGCAGAAAAATTAGTTTATATATATGATTGCCTATAGAAGGAAATATCATACTTTATACAAATTATCTTCTAGTTCTTTCAGGTCAGGATTAATTGATTGCAGTAGATGATGCTGTAATCACTGTCCGATATTGTACGAATATCATCTCTTTCCTTCAGCTCTGCTCGGTGCGTCCTTGGCTGTACGTCTAAACTACTTAGCCCCAACAAATGGTATTAACGGCAATGGAATTAACGGTAATGGTGGTTATGTTAATGGCAACGGTAATGGTAATGGAAATGGAGTTTACAACAATGGTGTAAATGGGCTTGGCAACGGAAATGGAGTCTCTTCCAATGGGGTGAATGGAAATGGAAACGGTTTTAATGGTAATGGATTGTTAAATGGAAATGGTTTTAGTAATGGCAACGGCGGTTTAAGAAATGGAAATGGGTTTGCTGGTTATACAAATGGAAACGGCAATGGAAATGGCTTTTTAAATGGAAATGGGAATGGGTATGTAAATGGTGGTTACAGTAATGGTAATGGAGTTATTATAAATGGTAACGGTGGCATTAACGGGAACGGGGTCTACAACGGCATCGTGGACCCCATCACTGCCCTTGGTCAAGCTATTGGAGGCGGAGGCGTGCCCGGCGTGGACTACCCCATCCTGGCCTCTGTCCCCGTCACCGGATTCTCCTGCGCCGGACAAATCCCCGGATACTACGCTGATACTGAGGCTGGCTGTCAGGTGAGTCTTACAGCGCCCCTTAGGTTGGTTGCCATGGGATTTGTACAGTGCCCCAGAGGCTGGTTACCAGTGAGTCTTATAACGTCCCCGAGGCTGGCTGCCAAGTGAGTTGTATGGTGACCAGAGGCTGGTTACCAGCGAGTCTTATAGTGCCCCAAAGGATGGCTGCCAAGTGAGTTGTTTAGTGCCCCTAAGGCTGACTGCTAGGTTAATGCTATAGTTATAGTCCCACCGTGGATGGCTACCAGGTAAGCTTTAGAGTGCCCCTGAGGCTTGCAGCCAGGTGAGTCCTATTATTCGCCCGAAGACAGTGCCTTGGTGAAATTCAGACTGCCATTCGAGAAAAAAACTTCAAAGGTATATCTTAAGCTGCATAAGAAGCTAAATGCTAAATGAATCTTATACTGATGATGATGTAGTTCACAGGTAAGTCTGGTATTTGCTGTTCGGGATTCTGCAACAAGGTAACTTTGGATGCCGGTTTTACCGTGAGTCACTTAATATGACTTTAAAACATTTACAGATATCTGGTGACTAGTGAATCTTCAGTAACTCTTTAGGTGTCAAGAGTATGATGATGGTTAAGTTTTGATGAAATATCTAATTATCTTGCCATTAATGGAAAGTCGAATGATGCATAACCCTAGTTCTTTATGGACTATCACAACAGAATATAATGAAAAAAGTATGTACTTTTTCCAAAAGAAACAATCTTAACTTTATATCACGCGAATATTCTTGCGAGGTAAAATGTGTGCTCATATCGCGTTAAGTTCTGTAAATACAGAGTGAAAGACTTCCTATTTAATAATATTTTGTACTCTTGAGATATATATTTCTTCGATATTCAAGTTGTTTTGTGAGTTAATCTGTGCAGAACGTAACACAGAGTATATGAGCACATATCGACTACTCAGTAAAGCAAAAGGGGTCTTTAAGGTATGTTCACACACAAGCTGACAGAATGTTGATTTCCTTATGATGGCATTCTCGCAGAGCTGGTTCCTTAATGTCTCTTGCCTTCGCCAGGTCTTCCACATCTGTCAGGCAGATGGCAGGAGCGACTCTTTCCTCTGTCCCAACGGCACCGTCTTCAACCAGCAGTACTTCGTGTGTGACTGGTGGTACAACTTCGACTGTTCCACCGCCCAACAGTTCTATGATCTCAACGCCCTGATCGGAGTCGTCAATGGAAATGGCAATGGATATTCCAATGGCATCGTTAATGGCATTGTTAATGGCAATGGGATTTTCGGTATTAGAGGAAATGGAAATGGTGCAATCAATGGTAATGGAGCTGTTAATGGCAACGGATACTCTAATGGCAACGGATATTCTAACGGCAACGGAAATGGCAATGGATATTCTAATGGCATAACAAATGGAAACGGTGTCGTCAATGGAAATGGATATTCTAACGGTAACGGCTTTGCCAACGGAAACGGAAATGGAAACGGCGTCGGGAATGGTAATGGTATCAACGGAAATGGATATTCCAATGGTAACGGATTCACAAATGGAAACGGAAATGGCTTTGGAAATGGTAATGGTGTTAACGGGAATGGATACAGAAACGGAAACGGCAATGGCTTTACCAACGGTAATGGCAACGGGCTCACACCTGCACTCAACGGCTTGTACCAGACACCCGGCTTCTGAATTATGCGTCCAATTCGTCAGCCTCAACTCCTTGAGGATACGCAACTGCCCATTCGATAAACTTAGAGAGAAATCTTATTTCTCTTCCTCAGAACGCAACTGGAACTGTTAATTGAGGGGACTACGTTTTCTATGTATTATGCTTTTCCTCACCTACCAGTGTGATAAAGAGTTCGTCATATATTATGGTAAAGATTATCTTCGATATGCTAACGATGCATACCGCTAAGAAAGAATCTTCCTGTCTGTCTGTCTCTCTGTTGATGTTCTCACTTGACTGAATTTCTCGTCACCGCAAAAACCCTTATTTATATTACTACGATATTCAGGTACATTATATAAAATCTAGAAAAATAATATGAGTGAATGTTCTGTGAAAAAATTTTGACGAAAACAGATGATATCCACCATTCATGTGTCGTTACTCATCAATTACTGGTTCCGAGTGCTTGCATACGCTTATGTTCTGTAAAAATCACATAAAATAAATATGATATGTATGGATATATATGTTGCGCATTAATTTTCTAACCTGTCACTTCTGATGATCATATTTTGTAAATGTCTTTCAGGAAGACACGAAATATTATCATTTTTTATATAATAATCTAATAATGGACTGTTGCTAATGAAATATGATTTACATTATTATCATGGATCAAGCTAAACCTTACCATCATAAGTAAACACTCAATACCAACACAACGAAACAAAGACCCTTCTAATAAAAACTCGCTTCAGTATACCTGGGACTCGATTCCTTGGAAAGGCACTAGACCCCTTCCACCCACACCACTCCATAATAACCACCGACACCAAAGCAGAAATGAAAAGCCTTCCCTTTGCCTCAGACTTTAGCGACCTCTACGCACAGATACCACCACCCCAGCTGACGTAACGCTGACAAAGCACATACTGAACGAAATGACCCGAGAGGTATTAGAAAAATGCATTCCAATTCGTATTAAACGCTATCCCACAAGGCATCCATGCATCTGAAACCGCACTCCCCAGACAAACAGGAAACACAGTTTTCCGCCTACGGTCTGGTCCTCAATCATCCCTACGTTGCTACGAACGCCTATCCAACATAATCCCAGGACCCTTCACGCCAACGATGCAACTACTGAGGACACCGAACGCTTGCTGCCTATTGCCACGCAATGGATATCCACACAACATCCACTGCATTACCTTTAGTGAGGTTTTATCACTGGGAGCACGGTCTTACAGAACTCACTCTATAGGAGTCTACATTTTCCTGCTACTGAGAGTAGGGCAGCCTTAAGAAGTAGGAGACTTTAGAATATATATATATATATATATATATATATATATATATATATATTTTTTTTTTTTTTATATAT
>JAYMFT010176326.1:0-12135 GCA_038088735.1 Panulirus argus
TTTCGCATTAACACACACACACACACACACACACACACACACACACACACACACACACACACACACACACACACACCCACTCATGGATAGGATCAATCAGGACCTGGGCTTTTATTAGGCTTCAGCATATCTATCAGTTTTAGTGATTCTCTAACTGTGATGTTGAAGTTTTGTATCATGTGAGTGCTAATTACCACAGTCTCAAAATACGTTTCTTTGCCTTTTAGCGTAAAAACAGAATTGAAAAACTTGTCCAGAATCGTTACCATGCTTTTTTTTCACAATTGATTCCCCATGCTAATTTACTAAAGGTCTTATTCCACTCCTTATATGTTTCTTATTATTGATATAACAATAAAATCTTTTAGGATGTCAATTACATCTCTTGCAATACACACTTCATATTCTCTCTTGGCATTTTGATAAGAACTTTCACATGTTTTCTGACTGTGTAATATTGAAATGCAATATTTGGGTCATTGCCCAATTTCTTATGCTTAAAGAGTGTATTTCTGTTCCGTATATCTCTTGCAATATCTTGGGAGTACCATTCAGGTTTGTTGGTTTTAGTGTTTCTGTTGTGCATGGGAATGAATGTGACTTGATGGTGCATAAACTGACACTTAAAACAGGCCCATTATTCTTCTGGCATGAACCAGCAAGGGTGAGACATTAATGCATCGTATAGCTCATTAAAATTTTCCCTTTTAAAGTTAGGGATAATAGTATTGGTTTTAGGGGGATTGTTTTTTATATTTACATTGAACCTGTGTTATGGTCTCAAGTACCTAGATGTTCTCCAACACAGGTATTAGTTACCAAGAACTCTTGGGATGCAAGAACTAAATCAAGTATATAGCTCACTCCATTGGCTCGGTGACTGATTGGTAGAGAAAATTGTCTTCAACAAAGTTGATAAGTGTAGCAGATTCACTCTCTACACCTGAGATAGTTTGCCAGTTGATTTCAGGAAGATTAAAATCCCCAAGAATGATCGAGTCTTTATCCTGTATTGCTCGTTCGAGTCTTTATCCTGTATTGCTCGTTGTAAACTCATGTGCATGACAGTGTCAGTATTTCCAGGCTGACTAGGGCATCTATAACAATGTTTATGTAAAGTTTGGAAGATTCTTTGCTAATCTGAAGACAAGCATTCATCAGCAGCAGATGTTGTAGTCTGAATTTTGAGGGGGTTTAGGTAAGATTTTACAGACAGTGCAGTTCCTGCTCCTCGACTGTCTCTGTTCCTTACAAATAATTTGTAGTCTGGTAGATTTTACTCACTAATCAGATTGTTGTTTTTTGTGTTCAGAAATGTTTCTGTTAGACCAATGATATCAACATGTTCTCTGTTTACCAATGTAATTCAGCTAGTTTGCTTCAGATGGCTCTTATATTCATGTAAAGTCCACTTCATTTCTATGGAGTGATTTCTATAGGAGACTGGTGGTATGATACTTAATCTAGTTTGGCTTCATATAGAATGTGGACAATTCACTGAATATTTCCTTATCCAAGAACATGTGTTTGGGTGCCTCACTGTTCTTTGAAGAAAACAGGAATAATGTAAGAGAAAATAGGCATAAACTTTATAAGAAGCAAAGTGATAAAGACATTAGGAATTATTTCTTCTCAGAGAGTGGTGGATGACTGGAATCAACTTCCGAACTATGTGATTAGCTCAGACTGTGTAAGTCAATTTAAAAAAAAGATATGACTTTATGATGAGAAATTGAAATGATGATTGCAGTATACAGAGACAAGTAATAATGCACCAAAAGGTGCAAGTTAGTCTTGCATATTTCTACTGGTACATTGTTTAGCTTTGCAGTGTATGGACAAAGTAAGAAAGATACAAGGTGCAAAAAGTATATAGGTACCTGTAATGCATTGAAGTATATTTGTGTTACATACATATTTGCCATTTCCCGCATTAGCAAGGTAGCATTAAGAACAGAGGACTAAGCCTTAGAGGGAAAATCCTCATTTGGCCCCTTTCTCTGTTCCTTATTTTGGAAAAGTAAGAAACAGGAGGGGAGGATTTTCAGCTCCCCGCTCCCTCCCCTTTTAGTCGCCTTTTATGACACGCAGGGAATGCGTGGGAAAATATTCTTTCTCCCTATCCCCAGGGATAATTGAAGTATATAAAAAAGATATTACAACCTCCATAAGTTTTATATAATGCAATCCTTTTTTCCCAATGTTTTTGTATGTTACTTTTTAAGCACCTATGTTTGTTTCCATTTCTTCTTTTAAAGCTGATGTAATATATTTTAGGCTATAGCAAAGGGTATGGAGGGATATGTAAGTATTTGTAAACACAACAGAAATACTGTTTTTTAAGCACTTTATTCATTATTTTTGGTGAGGAATATGACATGCTGATACCCAGAGTTCTTTGGTTTTCTTGTCCAGTGTCAACATGGCTCTAGTTTCTACTGGTTTTGACTGAAATCATTTTGAATTGAGTCTTGTGTTCAAAGAAACACTAGTCAGTTTTCTTAAGCATCACAATTTAATGCTGCCATCCATTACATGGTCAGTGTGAAGTGATCATTAGCAAATCATATATTTTTAGATGTGATAAAGCATGAAAAGACAAGAGGAACAAGAGAAATAAACAAGTAGCTACATTGTAATTTTTATCAAAATGGACTAAAGGAATCCATCTTCAAAAAATCTGTTGTCAACAGAAACTTGCTTTCATGAACTTCTTTTTAAAATGCCCCAACAAAACATTGTACGTATTACATGAATTAAGCATTTTGGAAAGTACTTTGATCAACTGGTATAGGTTTCCTTATGATGTATTTAGGTATTAATGTGACAGGAGGAGCTGGTATGGTGGTTGAAGTTGATAAAGCAGTATTCAGCCAGTGGCTCGCTGCAGAGTTCTGTACTCCAAAATGGGGTAAATATATAATGACAGTAGGTTATTGATAAGTAGGGACAGGTTTGGTTTCATTACTTCTGGATTAGGTTAGTTAGCATTACTCTTATGTCAGTTTTTTTTTTTTTTTTTCTTCTTTTTTAAGTTCTCAAGGATTTTGTCCTGTAATAAGTTTTTGAATGTCAAAGCCAAATCAAGAAATGAGATATTGAGAGTATGTGAAGGTACACTCGTAAATTACCAAGGTGAACTTAGCTGTCTGTTGTTTTCAGTCTCATTTACATTTGGATTGCTGGAATTTATTATATGTAAACTTTCTGAATCTCACACATAGCACTTGACACATAAAACTCGCTCAACTCTTTATTCTGATTCATAGATATTCTGAATCATAAATTTTGTTTATTTCCTAATACATGAGTAAGAAAACTTTCTACATATTTCCTTCATATAATGTGAGATGACTAATAGGGTTGGGAGCAGGGGACTGAAAACCCTCCTGTTTTTGCTTTACTGCTTTCCAAAAAATGAATAGAGGGAAGAACCAAGTGAGGATGGTTCCTTAAAGGTCCTGCCTCTGGTGTCAGATTGTGCATGGATATAATCTGTATGAGAAGAAGGGAGAGATAAGTGTAATGTTTAATGAGATAGACCTAGATGATCTGGCTCTGAGTGAAACTGAACTAAATGTCAAGGGGTAAGAATGGTTTGGGTGAGAACAAAGGAGTGGGTGGCACTTAGGATGAAGGAGTTCTTAGAATGTGCTTAAAAGCGTAAGGAAATGAGTTGAAGACTGATAGGGATGAGAATAAAAGTAGACTTCGAGAGATGGTTGATTGTCATTACTTATGCTACTTGTGCTTAGAGGAGTAAGGAAGTGAGAAAAAAGTTGGGAAGAGAGGAGTGAGTGCTCGTGCAAACTGGTGCATAGAATCAAATCCACATGGTGGGTAATTTGAATGCAAGAATGAGCGGTCACCGTTGAAAATGGGAACAGCTTGTTGAGTTGTGTGCTGAAAAAGGATTGATGATTGGGAATACCTGTTTAAAAATAAGGGTTCAGGCATAAGTATACATGGATGAGTGGGGTTAAGGTCAATTGGCATTACTGGATTATGTGTTAGTTAACGGTATGCAAAGTAGAGGTTGTTGGATGTGAAGTTGCTGACAGGGGAAGCAGGTGGAATGTCTGATAATTCCATGGTGGAGGCAAGTGTGAAAGTTTGTATTTGCTTCAGGAAAAGAGGATACAGTAATTAGGACAAGGTGTGGAAAGTGAGTGAGCTCGGTAAAGAGGTTTGTGAGCAGAGGTACCAAGATAGAGTGTGTGATGAGTAGCATCATGTGAGAGTAAATGGAAAATGGGAAACTGATGAGGAGTGGAAGGTCATTGTTTATATATGTAGATCAGATGTGTGGTATTGCATGTGAAAAGTGTGATGAGGGCATTTTAGAAAGTATGGTGGGAAAGTTAATTTGCTTACAAAAGAAAAATGATAGATATATGGATGGTATCTGCTGGAAAGGGTGCAAGTTATTGTGAGGTGAACAAGAGAAAGCAGCAGGAGGTCAAGAGGATGGAGCTGAAGCTGAAAAATTAGGCAAGAGAGAAATGGCGTGGGAGAGTATCAGTAAGCTTCAGGGTGAGTAAAATGGTATCTTAAAAGGAGGTGAATAGTGTAAAGAAAATTAAGGGGAAGAAATAGTCTTCTCAGTGAAGGAAGCAGATGGAGAAGTGGTAACAGGCAAAGAAGGGATGGTAATGAAATGGATTGATTATTCTGAAGGACTGTAGTGTTTACTGAATACATTAAGAATTATGGAGCTTGATTCAGAGCATTATAGTTTATTCTTTGATGTTAGAGAAGGTAATAAAGGGAGGGGAATTGACATTGCAGAAAACATTAGTTATTGTATTGTGTAAGTACTTGAAACATTAAAACTATAGAACTTACAAAGACCTCATTTTACCTCCTAAGCAGTTGAACTTTATTTTCAAATTCAGTGTTCTAATCAAAATATGCTGATCATCTATGATTGAGCATTGCAATAACTGCCAGTGATGGCCAACAAATAAACAACATACTGAGCAGTCAGTTGTGACATATTTTAATCTCTCCTCAAGCAGGAACTCCATACAATACCAGCCATAGACCAGTTTAATTGGTTTATTATTAATATTCAGTTCAAACTAGTGAGGTTTCATAGGTTGTTTTGATTGCTTGTTTTGCCTACTTTACAAAATTAACAAGCTGCAAATGATATGGAACAGAACACTCAGAACAGTCATTTGCTGCCTGGCAACCACAAACACTCCCCACTTACACAGTGAAATAAAGATCCAACCAATACAATCCTACCTCAATATGCTTAGCACTTACTTCTTTGCAACAGTACCAGATCCTTCCCATCCAAATACACTACCATCTCCTTTAGCTAGTTTCTCCTGTATTTTTCTAAATATATAGTTGATAATTAATTCATTCATCTGCTAAGAACCTACTAAAGTGAATCACGAGGAAAATATATGAATGATATAATTACCCTAAGTTACTATTGATTATATTGTGAATATTTGAATATTTTGAAGCGAGCACCATTGTTAATGATCGTTAGGAGGTGAGACCTCCGTCTAGTTCTCCTATTTCTTCTAAAAAATGTTGAATATGTAGATAGTTATCAATTAATGCTATAGGTAAGAGCCTACTGAAGGGAATTGCATACAAATAATATATGAAAAATACAATATACTATATCATTATATTGATTATATGTTGAATGGCTTGAAATGAAGGTGAGGGAGCAAGGTGAGAATTCTGCTTAATTTTGGTAAAACCAAAAATATAGCTGAAATTTACCAAAGTAACACAGTGTTTCATGTCAAGATTGCTTGATTTGAGTTCAAATGAGCTATTAGAACAATGTTTGCTATAAGAAAATATTCATTGCTAATCAAAGAAAAGGCATGTATTTTGTTCTCATCGGATCAGTTTTAATGGTATTTACTTGTATGTGCTTTAAGTTTAGGTCTTCAAATTTGAATTATTCCAAAATTCAAACTCTGCCATGATATCAAGCAATTTGAATTTTTGGAACTTTACCTGTTAAATGCTATTTGCAAAAGTACCTCCATGTCTTAGTGTTTGTTATATAGTAGCTGTTCATTCATCCATTGTATTTCAGCTGCCTTCATAGGTAATTGTGACCTTCATCATTCCTACAAACAGATATTCTTTTCATTCTTTTTCAGTTGTACATGTGTCAGTAATAGTATCATATTAATGGTGCAGCATTTTTACAGAAACTTCATTTAGGTTGTTTGCAGAAAGATACAGAAATATATAGGTTTGTTTATTACTCTGTATTCATTAACCAAATTATGATAAACCATAAGATTAGAAAGAATAGACTGTTTTGTAATATGGAGAAGCCACCTGTTAGTACCTTTAAAGATTAATTGTAATGGCCGTAAGTGAAATTGCTGCAATTGTACTGTGAAAGGTAAACTTTTTGTCAAAAATTTACAAAAGTTCATGTATGGTGGTTTTGGGTAATTCAAACATTGTGTAATAGCTCAAGGTTTTCTCTGTATTTACAGAATTTCTGTGTATATATGACAGTATTGATGTTTTGTTAAATTATGTGAATAAAAGCTATGGCTCCTTAAACTCTTTAATCCCATGTTTATGCATCCCTTGGCTCTACAGGTTGCCAGTCAAAAATCCGGCAATTGTTATTCCAGTTCCATCAGTTTTCCGGCAGGAATCTTGGTGTTGTCTGTACCCGCATGGTGAGCACAGTTTAAAAATTCCTGGGTTTAAAAGGTTTGAAGAATGCTGTTGTTCCAGTTAGTGATGAAGATGATGATCCTGACAACACCACCTGCTACCTGTATTTAACTTTTTCTACTATGTACAGTACTAATTGAAAATTCTTCAGAACTGTACTGTAAGTCCAGCATTTTACCAGTAGAATACTGTATCATTTTACTGCACCCAAACCATTTTATTTAGTTGTTCATCATTAGAAGTTCATTTTTGATTGGCAACCTGTATGTTAATATTTGATTTTTCCTTTTCAAAGTGTTTATTATATAAGAGTTTGTTCTATAGGATTTTAATTTTTTTCTTATTGATTAATATTTCATGCATTTAGAAAACTGAAAACATTGGTATTGATAAAAACATTATTTGCATTTAAAAGCAATATCCTTTTTGAACAGAAGGGAAAAATTCACTGTAATATAAAAAATAGGGTAAGTATATTATCTCAGCACTTAAAAAGTGTGCTTAGTCACCTGCCGAAGTTTTATATGTTTTTTTTTTTTTTTTTTTTTTTTTTTATGATAAAAAAAGTTTGAATTCTCTCTGTTATCTTTTAATGGTTCTCAAATCTAGAGATGCTTTTGGTCATTTTTTATCGTGATACCAGAGCACAGAGTACAATAATGTCATATGCCTGTGGAGTTGCAAAATATACCCATGTAAAATTACTGACTCATTAGTTCAAATGAAGTGAGTATTAAGGAAGCTGACACGCCATC
Source organism: Panulirus argus (assembly GCA_038088735.1). Classification (NCBI taxonomy): domain Eukaryota; kingdom Metazoa; phylum Arthropoda; class Malacostraca; order Decapoda; family Palinuridae; genus Panulirus; species Panulirus argus. Next base: position 7,434 of record JAYMFT010176326.1, read on the forward strand.
ACTGCTAGATATTATTTTTACATATAGTAGCTTGGAAATTAAGCTTATCATATGATACACCATTTGAAAAAGTGGTCATGTAATGAATAAGTTTGACTTTGTGGTTATGGATGAAAAAGAGGGACAAGAGGGGAAACAGGCATCAAAGAGGAACTATGATCTTGGCAACTATACAAAGCTGAACGAGTTCTTTGAGAATATAAACTGGGAAATAGAGTACCAAAATCAATGCATAGATCACTGTTATGAAAGGTTTTTTAAGATCTACGAGAAAGGATCTCACTGGATGCAAATAGAGAAGAAAAGTCAAAAAAGAGAGAGGCAAGATGTTAGAAAGCCAAAGAGCCTAGATATGTACGATGGTGGAGATATAAGCAACACAATAGCCAATTTGTATTTAAAAGGCATTAGAGAGCAAGAAACAAGTACTACAGGATAAGGGTAGAGGAGCAGAGAACCAAAGAGAAAGAATATTCGAAGAAGACGAAAGATGATTCAAAACTTTTCCAGAAGTTCTTTAGGAATAAATTGTAAGGTAAAGAGATGCTGATTTGGCTAAAAGATTCAGGTGGAAGAACTGCTGAGGATGATGAGGAAATATGTGAGCAGCCAAACAGTGAGTTAATAGGTATGTTTGTAATGAAGGATGCTACAACCCTAACACCAAGAGGATAGAGTGAGGGAGAGGGCTTCAAAGGCATTGAAACTGATAGAAAAGACATAACAAGGCTATTAAAGCACCTTGACCCATAGAATTTGTTGCAGAAAGGCTTACTTCCAAAGGTTAGGAAAAGAGCAGGCATCATAACTAGTGTTACCTTTACCTATACCTTCCTGCTCCGGGAATCCCCTCTGCTGTAGGGATCCCAGAGTGCTCTGGAAGCTGGGGATATCAACCAAATGGTACCTGGACCAGAAAATGTTGTGGTGTGTGTGTGTCTGTGTGGGGAGAGGGCAGGGCAATTGAGCAACTGTGATGGTTGCATCATAGGTATGAATGGTCTAGAGATATGTTTAATCAATGTTTGTAATGCTGTAGGAATGGGTGATGTCCAGAGTGGAGACAAGAAAGTGTAACTTTATCTTAGGAGAGCATGGTTTCAGGTGGGTGTATGTCTGGTGGGGTGGAATTTAAGACTGAGTTAGATGGGTGGTTGTTTAGTGTTTGCTGAGTCATTTCACTGTAAATATCTTTTGTCAGTTTTATGTTTGTTGGTAATGGAGGGGGAGGGGGTCGGCAAGTGTAGGTTGCTTCACTGTAAGGCAGGGTAAGCCTTTTATTTCTTTTTGGGCATTGGTGATTGTTAAGGAGTGGTCTGGATGGGAAGAGTCTTCTGCTGTTGCAGAGAACTGAGTGCTAAGCAAATAGATGTAGGAATGTATTGGGAGGATCTATGTTTCATTTTGTAGATCTCGAGTTTATAGTTGTTAGGAAGCCATTTATTGTTCTTACTGCTCAGTTTTGTGGTGTACAGCTTTCTTTGTTCTTAATGGGGTGGATGACCAGGCAGGTGAGGCATAGTTTTGGATGGAGTGGATTAATTGTTTGTAGAGGATACTAAATGGTTCTTTTTCTTGCCCAAATTTACAAGAAAGGAGATGGAGAAATTGTGCTGAAGTACAGATGAGTCTCTCTGATAAGTTTGTTTTGTAACATACTGGAAAGAGTTGATCAAAATGTTATTGGCTGACTACTAGCAATTGAGAAACTGCATAACTAAGAGACAGCCAGGATTCAGGGAAAAGTCATGCACTGCAAATCTCTCAGACTTATGACACAGTGAATTCCATCATTGACAAAAGAGATGCATGGATGAATTGGGTTTTTCATATACTGCTAGCAAGAGTTTGATGTTCTTTGGCACTCAAAGGAGAACAAAGAATCAACTGAGAGAATCAAGAGAATTAAAAGATCTTTAGAGGGTTAGGGCTACAAATATGCCCATCATAGAGGGGAGAAGAGTAAGGGGGACCTGATTACAACTTTTAAGTTAGTAAATCAGCTGATAGTGAACAGTTTTAGATGAGAAGCACTAACAGAGTAAACAAGAGTTATCACAAGAGGCTAGATTGAAAGCTTGTGAGTAAAGATGTGAAGAAGTACTTTTTAAGTGTAAAGGTGATGGATGGTTGAAATAAACTAAAAGCTAGCAGTATACTAGTGTGTAAAGGAAGTTCAGGAAATGGACCTCATGAATGTAAAACTTTCTCTGTGCTGTTCAGATAAGGAACTACAAATAGGTATTACCATAGCCCACCCAAGCTGGCAGATATATAACACCTATCTATAGATGCATGTTATTTCTACTCTATTGAGTGCTATATTTAGTAGCTTCAGGATTGATATTCTGTTTAGTAGCTTCAGAATTGATATTCTGTTCAGTGTCAGTCAAAATATTTAAGATGATTACTTTGTTTTTCAAAAATGTTTTGCACAGGGCCATAGCTATTTAACAGTAAAAGGGTTAATGAATTTTCATATGAATTATCATGGACAACAAATCTAACTAAAGGCTAAAATCAGTAACTCTTTTATGGCCTACTGTAAATTGCCTGGGGATGCAACAAATATGGTTTGCATATATTAAAGTCTATTGAAAGTTGGCTCTGTAATGAGGTCTTTTGTAGAAAAATTTTTGTCGAGTGAATTTTTTTCTATCATGCTAATTTATGAGTTACTTGATTATCAAACTGTTGTGTTCAAGCAAGTCAATGCTGAAGATGCATTAATTTCAGCAAAGTTTCTGTGTAAAATGCACACACATTCAAAGTACAATGGTCATCACTTACACAAGGATGCATTCTTATTACCTGTCCATTCCTTGGTGGGGTTCTCTACACCTACCTAAGACGTCTTCAATATTTAATATAAGATCAAAATAACAAGAAGGAGGATGGTAGTTGTAATATGACTTGGAATTTGATAGATTAACATGATAAAGGATTAAATAGAGCAAAACTTTCCATCTTAACCATCTTTGGGATCAGATTTTGAGCTTAAAAGTGATAGGACATCATGAGGATGTCTGCTAGGAAATTAAAAATTCTGACGTGTTCCCAGAGAATCAGCATAAACATCCATTGGAGAAGAAAAGTTAGAATTATTCTTGAAGTTTCCTTATCATACCACTTCATTGGCATACCTTTTCAGTCTCAGTATTCAACAGAAAAGACACATCTATTTCTAAACAAATGAAAATTATTAGAGACAACAATATATATTTATTTGATGGCAAACGTTGAAATAAGATATGTATTATGATAAGAAACCATTTTACAAGACGTTAAGTTATACATTGTCAATGTCTTTAACCTCTAATAAAATGACTGTTTTGAAATTAGATTCTCATCTCTTGAAACATGATTATACAAGATTTTTGACAGTTTACTTCATCATATTTTACATGTTACAGTCTGAAATCAGTTGACCTCACTTCAGATAACTATCAGAGTCAAATATCCATATTCTTTGGCCCAACAATCTGAAATCAGTTGATCTTACTTCAGATAACTATCAGAGTCAAATATCCATATTCTTTGGCTCGAGAATGAATTTTTTTTTTATTCATATCCTTAAACATCAAAAGAGATAGCAGGTAGAAAATCTAAAGCTGATCTTACACTCAGTGTTCTGTTATTTAAGCGATATGCTCTAATTTTCATACTTAATGGACATAATTTATTGAGATTGTGTTGTTGAGTAATGAAGGTCATAAAGCATATGATGCAGCAGTCTGTTATGGCATGACTTCCTCTCTCACCCACAGTGGTTGACATATTACTATTATCTGTCACTTTGCTCCCAAAATGAATTCTGTGAAGTTTTAGAATACCAAAAATCTATTGTAGTGATTGACATGCTGCTGTACTTGCAAATGTAATCATGACGTTTTAAGCTTAAGAGGAGATAGTGGAGGTACTAAGACAAACTCTATTCCCTGTGTGTCGTAGGTGACTAAAAGGGGAGGGAGTAGGGAGCTGGAAATCCCCCCTCTAGTTTTTACTTTTCCAAAAGAAGGAATAGAGAAGGGGGTCAAGTGAGGATTTTCCCTCTAAGGCTCAGTCTTCTGTTCTTAACGCTACCTCACTAACATGGGAAATTCATCTTAACGCTACCTCACTAACATGGGAAATTATGAATATGTATGAAAAAATATATATATATATTTATTTATGTATTTATTATACTTAATTGCTGTCTCCCGAGTCAACAAGGTAGTGTCAGGAAACAGAAGAAGAAAGACCCATCCCCCCACATACACACATATATACATACATGCACAGTATATATATAAACATACCAACATATACATATATACATACATACACATGCATATACACATGTACATATTCACAACTGCTCGCCCCCATCCACTCCAGATGCCACCCCGCCCCACGGGAAATAGCGTCGCCACCCCCTGCACCAGCGAGGTAGCACCAGGAGACAGACGAAACAGCCCCATTCACTCACATTCAGTCTCTAGCTGTCATGTGTAATGCACTGAAACCACAGTTCCCTTTCCACATCTAGGCCCATAGACCTTTCCATGGTTTACCCCAGAGGCTTCACATGCCCTGGTTCAGTCCATTGACAGCATTTCGACCCCGGTATATCACATCGTTCAATTTCACTCTATTCCGTGCACGCCTTTCACCCTCCTGCATGTTCAGGCCCCAACCACTCAAAATCCCTTTCACTCCA
>JAYMFT010176337.1:0-12135 GCA_038088735.1 Panulirus argus
CATACACATACATATACACACATGTACATATTTAGACTTGCTCGCCCCCATCCACTCCTGATTCCACCCCGCCCCCCAGGGAAATAGCATTGCCAAGTGGATGGGTCTTTCTTCGTCTATTTCCTGGTGCTATCTCGCTGACACGGGAAACAGCGATTAAGTATGATAATAATAATAATCTGCAGGTATGCATACTTTGTGTCTAATTTAAGATAAGGATATTTAAGAATAACATACCACTGGTTTATAGCAGTTTGTATTTCTTTTTTACTAACAGGCTACTTGCTGTCCTGACCACGAAAATTGTTGTCCAAATGGTTATGATTGTTTAAAGAATACTTGTCAGAGAAGCTCAGCATCACAAAGAGATTTTTTTCTGCCTTTTTTTAAGAAGATAACATCAACCAGGAGGATTCAAGAGGTAGTTACAAAGTTAGTGGCTGTTTCTAAAATATTATTATTTTTGTGGGTAATAAGTCAGCTGAGTGATATATAATGGTTCTAACAGCATTTGACAGTGATATAGGTAATGATAAAATCTACAGGAGTTGCATACATAAAAAGAGTGAAAAGTTTATGGCTTTAGTAGTCCAACCCATCCATCCTCTCAAAAGTTGTGCCTTCCTTGAATGTTTTTAATGTTCATTTTCATTTATTTTATACAGGCTTTGGTTGTTTTGTAAGGGGGTTATTTAAGAGAAAAGACCATGAAAAATAAGTGTCCTAAGAAAAATTTTTTTGTCATACTTGTTTGTTGTTTTCCACAGTAGTTTGGTAGCACTAGGAATAGACATTGAAAATACTTCATTAGTACACATTAACACACTAGCTCTCTTGTGTAGTGCACCAAAACCAGATTACCCTATCCACAAGAGGGCCTCATGAACCTTTCTGTGGTGTCCTCTGATCATTTCATGTGCCTTGGTTCAGCCTATGACTGCATGTTACCTCCTGTATATCACTTTGCTCCATTTTGCTCTATCCTTTCGCTCTCTCCCACTCACTAGCATGTTAAGGCCTCAGACACTTTAGGCATCCTTCACTTCATCCTTCCACCTCCTTTGTTTACCCCCTTGTTCTGTCCACTTCAGACATATATACCAACCTAATCATCATCTCCCATTTTAGCACACCATCTTCAGTTCTCCCATCCATATTTTTGTTCCTACCACACTTCTTTGTTACCCTGTCATTTGTTATCTGATCAACCTCCTCACCATATATTGTCCTCAAACATATCATGCTTGTACTTTGACATTTAGGGCCCACTCCTTGCAGCCATACAACTCCATTAGGACTATTATACCATCAAACATGCCCATCTTTACTCTCAAGACATTGACCTCTATTTCATCATATTCCTCAATTTACCCATGGCCCTTTCCCACACACTCAATCTATGGGTCACATCAATTTTCATGGTTCCATTTGCAACCAGATTCACTCCCAGATATTTAATACACAACATTCCCTCCAAGTTCTATCCATTCATACTCATACTCCAACTAACCTGTCTCTTCATTGCTAAACCTAATAACTTTGCCTTTTAATCACATATACTCTCAACTTCTCCTTTCACACACCTAAAACTCAGAAACCAGATTTTGTGTTTTTTTTATTGAATCTGCCACCAGCTGTGTCCTCCACAAACAGTAACTAACTTGCCTCCCAGGCTCCCCATCCCCGACTGACTGCAAACCTACCCCTCTCTTGAAAACCCTCACATTTACCTTCCTCACCACCTCATCCATCAACAGATTCTAACAGCCATGGTGATATCACACAACCTGCAGACCCACCTTCACCTGGAATGACTCACCTTCCTTTCTTCCTACTTGCACACCTACCTTACTCAATAAAACTCACTACATCTGTTAGCTGTCCTCTAATGCCATTTATTCATAACACCCTCCACAGAGCATCTTTATTAAACCTGTCATATGTTGTATCAAGATACATCGATATCACATGCAAATCCCCGTTTCTATAGTTTCTCTCACAAATTCTTCAAAGCAAACACCTAATCCACACATCCACTACCATTCCTGAAACCACACTGCACCTTCCCTGTCAGATGCTCTGTACCTTCCACCACCCTCTCAATTGTGACAATCACATACACCTTGCCAGGTACACTCAGTAGACTTATACTGCTGGACATCAAAATTTCACTTTTGTACCCCTTACCTTTATATCAAGGTATTATACAAGCATTCTTCCAATCCTCAGGCACCTCACCTTGAGCCATGATATTGAAAATTCTAACTAACCAGTTAACAATGCAATCAGCCCCTCTCTTTAGGAATTCACTTGCAATCCCATCCACTCCAGCTGCTTTCATCACCAGTTCTCTTTTCACAGGACCACTTGCCATGACTTTTGTTTTGCATACATGGAAATCCAGAACCCCACATCTGCCACCCTGTCATTGAGCATATTCAACAGTCCATCAGAATACTCGGTCCTCTGCACATCATACCTGCCTGTTACTGCTTCTCCATTTGCTACCTATACTGATGCTCTCATTTGTTCTCATAGAGGAAAGAACACTGCATTTGCTATTTTCTTCTATAACTTATGATGTAAATAAATATTCTGTTGGGGAATTTTTTTTTAGATTTTTTTATTTTCTGTGCACAGGGAGAGTTCCTATGCTAAGATTAACAGTGCAGAATTTTTTCTTTCCAATCTTTAAGACTCAGGAGTACTGAATGATGCAAAGTTCAAATTTATAATATATATGTATAAGTCTGTGAATAATTTGATTATTTTTCAGGCATTGAAAGTGCCACTTGTTTTAGCTCATGGTTGCAAAGATTTAAGTAAATGATTGTGTTCCAATTTCAGGAAGCAAGCCCCACTTTGGTAGTGCCTACAGATGAGGAATCTGTGGTATGCTCAGATGGTTCCATCTGCCCTGATGAAAACACTTGCTGCAAGATTTCCAGTCATCGTTTTGGATGCTGTCCCTTGCCTCAGGTAAAGTGTGCTTGAGCTAACATAGCTTATGAATACCTGGTTTGATATCCTTGTACTTTTTTAAGGATTTCTTCATTTAACTCCCTGCAAGTCATATGATTAATATATCAAGCTGATTAGTTAGGCTTAGGGTGCGTGATAGAACATTCGAATGGTGATAACTTGTAGATTGCCAGCTGTGTTAGGCAGAAGCTGTTGCTCTAGTTGATAAAGCTATTGACTTCTGCAATTTTTGGTCTTGTGTGATCTTTAAATTAACCTTACTCCAAATAGATTTTGATTTAGCCTTGCTGTAAATCTTGCATATAGATATTGTACTTGACAGTGCTTAACTCACACAACTCGTTCTTCCAAATCTAGATTTTTCTGCACTAAGTGATAAGCGCTAGCCATGCCTTCTGGTAAAATGGTAGGAACAATAGATGGAAGTAGTAGGTAGGAACATTAGACAGGACCATTAGGTAAAAGTAGTAGGTAGGAACATAAGCTGTGAGCATTAGGTAGAATAGTACATTGAAACATTAGGTAGACACAGGTAATATTAGTAGGTAGGAATGTTTGACAGGAGCCTCTGAAAATGCTGCATGAAAGTTACTATCTGTCTGTAGCCTGTTAAGGGTAAGGCACTAAAGACTAAGAAATGGTATTGAAGTTCACTAGTTATGGAAATGTGCCCATCTCCTTGAGGGAGTTCCCAAAACAGAACAGGCATTAGATATATTGATAGATGGATCATCCCACCCATATGACTTTGTTTTTTACCTAAAGCCTTTACAAAGCTTCACTTTTCCCTCCACTCGGTAATGATAAGACATCCCACCACCTGTCCCTCTGAACACATTTATATCCAGGAGTCCCCTTCTCTTATACCTATCAGTTAGTACATACTCTAATACTCTAATAATGTTCTTGTGCCATCTTTCCTATTCACCTATGTATACTTATGTATCACTGCTCCTGAACCAGGAGTTGTGTTGTGTGTGAAAGAGTGTAAGGAAGTGAATTTCTTGACTGATGTGGGTAAAAATGAAAATGGTTGGTGAGATGGATGATTATCAGTTTATCATTGCGTAAGCACCTGGCCATAAGAAGAAAGATCATGAGAGGCAAGTGTTTTGGAAGCAGCTGAGTGAGTGTGTCAGCAGTTTTGATTCAGAAACTGGGTACTAGTGATGGGTAATTTGAATATGAGAGTGATGTGGTAGTTGAGGGTACATTTGGGGAGCATGTGGTATTCAGTATTATGAATGGAAGTTGTAAACAGCTTGTGAAGTTGTGTACTGAAAAAGGACTGGTGGTTAGGATTACCTAGTTTTAAAAGGGACAAACACAAGTATGTGGATTTGATTTGGAAAGATGGTTTGTGGATATTTTTTGATTACATATTAATTGATAGGCATATAAAAGTGAGACTTTTGGATGTAAATGTGCTGAAAGGGGCAGCTGGCAGATGTTTGATCACTGTCTTGTGGAGGCAAGGGTGAAGATTTATAGAGGTTTTAGGATAAGAGGAAACAATATCGGTGAGAAGAGAGAGGTGAAAGTAAGTGAGCTTGGAAAAGAGACTTGTGTAAAGAAATACTGGAAGAGATTGGGTGTAGAATGGCAAAAGTGAGAGAAAATGAAGTATGGGAGTGGGTGAGTGAGTGTAGAATGGCAAAGGTGAGAAAAAAAGAAGTAAGGGAGTGGGTGAGGAATGGTAGGCATTTAGGGAAGCAGTGATGGCATGTGCCAGAGAAGCATGTGGCCTGTGAAAGGTGGGAGGTGGGTAGATTAGGAAGGGTAGTGAGTGGTGGGATGAAGAAGTAAAGTTGCTTGTGAAAGAGAAAAGGGAAGTGTTTGGGTGGTACTTAGAAGGAAGGAGAGCAAGTGTTTGGTTGATGTATAAGAGATAGTGGCAGGAAGTCAAGGGGAAGGTGCAGGTGTTGAAAAAGAGGGCAAATCGGAGTTGCTGTGAGCAAGTATCAGTAAATTTTAGGGAGAATAAGAATATGTTTTGGAAAGAGGTTAATAATGTTCAAAAATCAGGATGACAAATGGGAACTTCAGGACAAAAGGGAAAGTTGTAATAGGTTGTGAGGAGATGGAGTGAGTATTTTGAAGGACATGTATTTGGTGATAGGGTGGCAGATGCAGGGTATTTGGTATGGTGTGGTGTGTGGTGAGAGTTATGGAGAATGGTTTGGTGAAAGCCTTATGAAAAAAAAATTGTGGCAAGGTGGCTGGAGTGGATGGTATTGCTGTTGAATTTATTAAGAAAAGATGTGTTGTTGATTGGTTATTATAGATTTTTACCATATGTATGGATCATGTTGAGGTGCCTGAGGGTTGGAAGAATGCACAAGTAGTACCTTTTTATAAAGGCAAGGGGGATAATGGTGAGTGTTCAAACTACAAACTACAGAGCTATAAGTTTATTTAGTGTGCCAGGTGAGTTGTATGGAAGGATAGAGATGTAGAGTGAAGGCATGTACAGAGTATCAGGAGGGGAGGAACTGTGTGGTTTTAGGAGTGATAGAGGATGTATGAATCAGGTGTTTGCTTAGAAGACTTTGTGTAAGAAATTTGTAGAGAAACGGATGGGTTTGTATGTGGGATTTATGGATCTGGAATATACAGTTTGGGAGGAAAGCTTCTAGAAGCTGTGAGAAATTTTTATCAAGGGTGGAAGGTATGTGTTTGAGTAGGGAGAGAGGAGTATGAATGGTTCTGAGTGAAAGTTGGCCTGCAGCAGGGGTGTGTGTCATGGTTGTTGATTTGTTTATGGTTGGGATGGTAAATGTGAGAGCCATGGTGAGAGGGGTAGGTATGTAGTTTGTAGTGGATGAGAGGGCCTGGAAAGTGTGTCAGTTGTTGTTTGCTTGTGATACAGCAATGGTGGCAGAAGTTGGTGACCTAGTTTGGAAGGATGTATGAAAGGAGGAATTTTAGAGTAAATATGAATAATATCAAGGTTATTAGTTTTAGCAGGATTGAGGAATAGATTAGTTGGGGTGTGAGTTTGAATGGAGAAATATTAGAGGAATTGAATTGTTTTATATACATGAAAGTGGATATGGTAGTGAATGGAACCATGCAAGTGGAATTAAAGCATAGGGTGGGTGAGGGTAGGATGGGTGAGGGAGTAAAGTTTCTGGAAGTGCTGAAGAATGTATGGAAAGAGATCATCATCTAGCCGGACAAAATTGGGTATGTTTGAAGGTATAATAGCCCAGCATTTATTATATGGATGCAAGACATGGGCTATAGATAAGACTATGCAGAGGAGGGTCTGTGTATTGGAAATGAAATGTTTGAGGACAATATATGATGTAGGTTGGTTTGATTAAGTAAGTAGTGAAAGGGTAAGGGAAAAGTGTGGTATTAAAAAGAATGTGGTTGAGAAAGCTGAAGAGGGTGTGCTGTAATGGTTTGGACGCAAGGAGAGAGAGTGAGGAAGAGCTGACAAAGAAAATTTATGTATTAGAAGTGAAGGGAACAAGGAGAATTGGGAGACCAAATTGGATACTGAGTGATGGAGTGAAAAAGATTTTAAGTGCTTGAAGCCTGAACATGCTGGAGGGTGAAAGATGTGCACAGGATAAAGGGAATTAAAATGATGTGGTATACATTGGTCAACATGCTGTCAGTGGACTGAATCAGGATATGTGAATCATCCAGGGTAAACCATGGAAAGGTATGTGGGGTCTGGCTGTGGATAGGAAGCTATGGTTTTGGGCATTACACATGATAGCAAGAGAATGGATGTGAGCTATTGTGGCCTTTCTTCTTCATTTCCTGGCACAAATGCGGGAAACAGCAGTCAAGTATGAAAAACAAAAATGCAATGTATGTCCATCTTTTTTAAACAAAGTATTTGAATTACTAGTCCTTCTTTATCACACAACTTCACAAGCTGTTCACCGTCATTTTTCACAACATTGGGTAACCCATATGCTCCAGTTATGCCCTCAACAGCCACATTACCCACTGTCGCATTCAAATCTCTCATCACCAGTACTTGATCCCGTGCATCATAACTGCTGACACACTCACTCTGTTTCTTCCAAAACACTCTTCTCTCTTCTCTAGTTCTCTCATCTCCAAGTGCATAAGCACAAAGATAATCCACCTCTCATAATCCACTCTCAGTTTTACCCATTTCAGTCTGGGGTCACTTCCTTACACTTTTTCATACATCCCACTACTCTTTCAGCAGTAGTACTATGCCTTTCTGAGTTCTCGCCCTTACACCAATACTGATTTTACCATTTAAGACATTCCCAAACCAATATTCACCTTTCACCTTTAGCTTCAGTTAGAACATCAAGGTTCCTTTTCTAATAATTTATGTAATTTTAACTTTTCTTTCATTTTTACATGTTATGTAGAAAACTTTTAATTTTGAGAAATACATGAAAAATTAGCTTTGCACAAGAATTATCAATACTGGAAATTTTTTGTAATTTTCTCTAAAGCTAACTTAAATAGTAAGCACATGCATCTGGTATCATACCCAGGAGACTTTGATGTTCTGTAGGAGACTGAGATGAATGGTGTTTTTTCCAGTTTTGGTATCTGGCTGCTAGTGAGTGTCTTGGAATATTTGATGTAAGCAAAATATCAGCTGGGATTTCAAACAGACGTTGGACTTTCCTCAAAGATCATTTTTTCGTTGGAGGAATGCAAGATTAAAGGCCTTTGGCACTTTTCATCCATCACCCTAAGTAGTTCCTTAATTTAGCCTTGTTGGAATTAATTTATGCTGCTGTTTGGTAGTTGGATGGCAGCCACTGACCAGGGAGGTGTATTACTGGTAGTGTCCACCTGGGTATCAGGGTTAGTGATGGCTCCATATTGAGCAAGCTGTTTATGGTGGTCAAGTTGCATACCTCTAACCCAGCTATCTGTCTTGTCTTTTTGCCTTACCTACACATAGACTGCAGGCTTTCTGTCCACAAACATACAATCTCTCCTTGTCTTGCATAATACTTGACATCACTTACCCCACACAGCTCATTCTTCATAACTTTAGATATTCCTTTGTTGAGTGTTGTTTGCCAGCCCTGCCTTTTGGTAAAATGGTTGGAGCAAGGGATAGATATAGTTGGTAGGAACGTTAGACTGGAGCATTAGGCGGAAACTTTGGGTAAGATCAGTTAGCAGGAGCAATGGGTAGATGTAGTCAATAAAGTTAGGTATGACCGTCTAGGAACACTATGCTAGAATTGCCCACTGCCAGTTGCCTGTTAAGGGTGAAGCATTAAGAGCTAAGAAGCAGCACTGGAGTTCAACAGTCTGGGAGACTCTTTTACTGTGGCTTCCCCTTTGAGGGAATTCCCAGAGGGAACAGGATTCAGAGATATAGATAGATAGATGAATAAAGTTTCCTTCTCCCAGAACATCAGTTTTTGGCACATCTTCAGTTGCCAGTGAAGTTTTTGATAAATTGACATGAGTAAATAGACTTTTTGTTTCCATTAGAATTGATTTTCCTATTTATTTGTTCCATTTTCATACCATTGCTCCAAGTTTGAAAAGCTTCAAATATCCAGGTAGAATATTTGTCCAATTCTATTAAGAGTGATTATTGTATTGACTGAAATCATGTACTGTATCTATTTAATGTATTTTTTCATATTCATATCACTGCTGAATAACTTACTTGGGTGTAGGATTAATTTGTATGTTGTGTCCCTTACTGTAGGCAACATGTTGTGGTGACATGATTCATTGCTGTCCTCATGGTTACTGGTGTGCAGATGAGGGTTGTGAAAGGTCAGGAACTAATTCAAGTGTTCCAGCATTCCTTGATATGATACTCATTTCCCAAGCAAGTGCAGAGGAAGAACAAGGTGACCCAAAAGTGTTACTACTTTCATAGTACTTCCAGCTCTAAAATTTTTGAGCCTATTTTTCCTGTTATCCATTTCTAATTAGTGCATTTCATTTGTTTTTAGGATAGAAGATATTATTGGCACTGATAATCCATAGGATGTAGATTAGCTGCTAAATTTGACTACAGATTGCTGCATTTAAAGGGAGTGAATTAAAGTCAGATCTTTTATATTCATACAGTATACCATTCTTTGTTTTTCAGCATATTTTGTATGAATATTCCACTCAAAAGGAGTTAGTATACACTGAAAAGCATTTAGTTGCCTAAGGAATCATGATTAATTTAGGTGATCATGAATGAATTGAAATAAATAGATTTTGTTGTAAGATCCAGAAACTTTTTTCAGTGAACTTATGCAGAAATTTGTATCTTTCTATTTGATTCAATAGGTGCTGTGTTGTTAGAAAACCAAGTGTTGCAGTAATTTTTGGTCAGAAACAATTAAAATATGAATATGTTATCTCATATTTTAACTGCAAATGGTTTAGCTTATAGCATGCTGTAGTATCTCTACCCAAGTATTGTTTAGAGATGTAATACTTAAAGTGCATTACTTTCAGAACTTTTGTAGGATACTTTATGAATTATTTTATGTAGCATTTAGTATACATTAGAGTATTGTACCCAAAAAGACCAAAATGAATATGTAATAAGTATAGTTTGAAAAAATGAAGAGGCTTTGTGTTTTCTCTGTCCCTTCAAGTCCTCATTAATGCTTTCCTTATTTCAAATCCCAACCATGAACATTTTCATTATTGTATTGGATGTTATTGTTATTAGTTATTTTCCGTAGTACTACTAACTCGTATTATTTGAATTCTCCCCTTACATTGTTATATGACATAGAGGTTTTAGAGCGTAGAAAAGAGTTTTATATTTTACTGATTTTAAAACAGTACAGTGTATGAATTATGTACTATGATTTCTGGGAAATTGTTAAGATAAAAGTTGTGGATGTGACAGCTTTAAGTGAGACAGTGAAAAGAAAAGTTGGAGAGAGAGCTAAATACTGGATTGTGGATGAATGGCAGGTAGAATAAGGAAGGGTTTTGTTTCCCCAGTGAGTGTTCATTGGAAGTAGGTAGAAGAGTATATTCTGATTAGTTGTAGGTAATTGAGGACTGGATTGAAGGGAGGAGCTCGTGGTGAGATATGCTCCAGCTGAAGATTGGAGAGGAGTAAATGAAATCTATTAGTGATATTTATGCTTTAGTGTACAACTTTTTGAAATAATGAGATAATGGATGATGTGAATAATGTGAAAATATTAAGAGTGCATGATGTCTAATTAGTAAGAAAAATGTGAATGTAGAGACTTTGCATGACCTTTTAACAGGATATGATTTAATGGGCAAGTAAGTATGAATAAGCATGTGTATATATGTATGTGTATGTATATATGTATATGTTTATATGTATATGTATGTATATTTACATGTATGTCTGCATATGTTTATATGTGTGTCTATGAATGGATGGGTCTTTCTTCGTTTGTTTCCAGGCACTACCTCGCTAATGTGGAAAACAGCAACCAAGTCTAATAATGATAATAATATACATATATGCACAATACATACATATGCATACACATGCATATACACATGTACATATTCATGCTTGCTCACCTCCATCTATTCCTGATGCCACCCCACCCCACAGGAAATAGCATCGCCACCCACTGTGTCAGCGAGGTAGCGCCAGGAAACAGACGAAAAGGCCACGTTCGCTCACACTCAGTCTCTAGCGGTCATGTGTAATGCACTGAAACCACAGCTCCCTTTCTTCGTCTGTTTCCTGGTGCTACCTCTCAAACACAGGAAACAGCGATCAAGTATGATGAATATGGATATTATGTATAGGGAGCGGGGGTCTGGAAATCCTCCCCTCCTGTTTTTCTACTTTTCCAAAAGAGGGAACAAAGAATGGGGCCAAGTGAGGATTTTCCCTCAAAGGCTCACTCCTCTAGGAAGACGTGTGTATTGAATAATGTAAGGAAGAAGGGGAAGGTCTGTAGTGATGTTGAGATGTCCAATCAAGGAAAAATGTCAGAGAATGATACAGTGGTAGTAGTTCATGAGGAGGCAGCCTGTTGGATGTAGATCAGCAAGTTTTTTGTTTGAGAATGAATTTGAAATCTCTGCCAGTTACAGTATCTTTGAATGGGCCTACAAATTAGGAATAACAGACACTGCAGTTAACATTTTTTATGAGCAATTTTTGTACAGAAATGTTCAAGGAATAAAACTATAAAAGATGCATAGCTGCATTTATAATTTTCGTCATTAAATTTTGTAATGAATTTATGGAACTTATGCAGTGGATATAAAATGACACTATATATAACAGATTTGAAACATAGTCATATAATGTACGTGTTCTAACTTAAACAAACAGTGCAAAGTAAAAGTTTAACACTGCATAAAAAAGTTTTTAGCATTTTCTTCAAACAGAAAGAAACAAAGAAAGAAGGAACTCAGATACTAATATACACCTTATCATTAGCCACACATAAACTAATGGGATGCATTAGGTACTTGTAGTCTTTCAATTCTTTCATATCCAATAAACCATGTGCAATGTCTTTAGTGACACTGCTGAAATATGCAGTTTTACTTAGTTGACTTGTTAGGTGAGACTATTGAACATTCAAACTACCTCCACATACCAACATATACATATAAATACATACACATGCATATACACATATACACAAGTACATATTCATACTTGCTCACCTCCATCCATTCCTGACGCCACCCCACCCCACAGGAAATAGCATCACCACCCCCTGCGTCAGTGAGGCAGCGCTAGGAGACAGATGAAAAGATCACATTCGCTCACACTCAGTCTCTAGTTGTCATGCGTAATGCACTGAAACCACAGCTCCCTATCTACATCCAGGCCCCACAGACCTTTCCATGGTTTACCCCAGACATTTCACATGCCTTGGTTCAGTCCATTGACAGCATGTTGACCCTGGTAAACCACATCGTTCCATTTCACTCTATTCTGTGCATGCCTTTCACCCTCCTTCATGTTCAGGTCCCGACCGCTCAAAATTCCTTTCATTCCCTCCTTCCACCTCCAACTTGGTTTCCCACTTCTCCTTGTTCCCTCCACCCCTGAAACGCATATCCTTTTTGTCAACCTTTCCTCACTCATTCGTTCCATATGTCCAAACCATTTCAACACACCCTCTTTTGCTCTCTCAAACACACTCTTTTTATTACCACACATCTCTCTTACCCTTACATTACTTACTCGATCAAACCATCTCA
>JAYMFT010176348.1:0-12135 GCA_038088735.1 Panulirus argus
AGCACACAAATCCACGAGCTCTTCACCATTTCCATTCACAGCACTGAATACCCCATGTACACCAATTATACCCTCAACTGCCATATCATTCAACTTCGCATTAAAATCACCCATCTCTAATACCCGGTCTCGTGCACCAAATCCGCTGACATTTACTCAGCTCCTCTCAAAACACTTGCGTCTCAAGATCTTTCTTTTCATGACCAGGTGCATAAGCACCAATAATCACCCAATTCTCACATCCACTTTTAGTTTTAACCTCATCAATCTGGAATTTACTTCCTTACAATCTATCACACACTCCCAAAACTCCTGCTTCAGGAGTAATGTTACTCCTTCCTTAACTGTTGTCCTCTCACCAACCCCTGACTTCAGGTCTTTCGTTCTTATGATTCCGCAAACCTTCATTCACTCGATTACTTGAGATGAACAGTCATTGTTGGTCCCAGGTCAAACGCTGACCCAGGCCTCTTTCTCACATAGAAAGACATCGAGATCGTTATGACTGATTCTCCTTCCTTGCATCTAACTACAGCTTTCTCCTGGGGTTATTTCAAAACAGGAATATTCTTCTTCCAGTTTTTTCTCGGTAATTTTTTTTTCTTTGCTTTGTTTCTGATCAAAGTTTCCTTCTGCACCATCACCTTCGTCCACTCCTGCTGGATCCAGCATCACTAGTGGAAAGTCAGTGCCTGGGGGTGACTTCGGGGCCTTCTTTATATATTTTCCTTTTTGTTCTGCTGACGAAGGTAATATTCATTGCAATCAGTTTTCCAGTCTCGGGGATGTGGTCATCTTAGGGAAGCTGTACAGAAACGGTTTAAGGTCGAAGGCTTCTCCTTTTGCCACCTTTGATCGTATACACTTTATTGGCATGGGATTCGACTAGGTTCCTGCAGTTACCGTACGCTTAGCTCACTCGTTCTTCCGGAGTCCCTTAGGTCCATTGCATTCTGTAGACTATCCAGGTGACTTAAAGCTTTACCTTCCTTGGTTTAAGCTCGCTCACTCTGGCATATCTTGTCGATTCAGGTACGATTATCTAACTGATAATTGGGCTAATCTGATAACATTTGAGACACTAAATTCCAAAGAAGGCTGATCGTTCTGACTCCTTCCAACTATCGTTACGTTGCTCTGACTTCTACATCCTCAAGTCTGGACCCCTTCCTCCAACTCCTGTATCTTTAAAGATCTTTAACGTCAAAGTCCTCTCTCTCGTCTTCAGTATGGCTTCTGCAAAGGTAAGGGCCATCGGGGTGTCCTTTCCTACCTTATTGATGTCTGCCCGTCATTTCTGAAAGACTCTGGGTGATTTTATCTTGTGGCCTTTAGTGTATCAAAAGCTTCTGTCAGGTTATGGCATCGGGTTCTCATCTCCAAACTCCTTAGTTTTGGCTTCATTCCCTCACTTTATTCCCCATCATCTACCCTCCTCTCTGTCAGACCCAGCTTCATAATTGTCGAAAGATTAACTCTCTCTCTCTCTCTCTCTCAAAAGCGGTGTCCTGCAGGATCCTTTTCCTGTCTCCTAAATCTCCTACCGTTATCTCTCTTGAGCAAATAACCAGATGTGCTCATTCGCTGACGACTCAGCACTGCATTACCCACACTTTCTTCAGATCGGCTATCTCCTCTTTTGCTCGATCCGCATACTGTCAAATCACAACTTCTCTAAACTTGAACATGATTTTTCCTAGTGGGGCAGACGCAACTCGGTCAAGCTTAATACTATAGAACCCGCTCTCTCTGCCCATCAGCACAATAAACATATCTGACATCACTCTCACATCTAACCCACCTTGGAAACCCCTCCAGTACACAAATAGCGAAGTCTGTCTCGAATGAAGTGGGAGTCCTGTTCAGATGTCGTAAATTCTCCTCTGAACAGTTGCTCCGGTTAAACGAAGGACTGACTGATCCGTTCTTGGATGGAGTGCTGTTTTCAAATCTACAGTTGCTCCGGTTAAACGAAGGACTGACTGATCCGTTCTTGGATGGAGTGCTGTTTTCAAATCTAGGGAGGATCTAGTTCTACACTGCGGCGCTACGCTGCAGCGTAAGGCAAATGGGGGTCAATTTTTCAGGTTACACTAGGAATGTTGATAAGTCGGATTGCCTCTGTCTCGCCTCTGTGCAGTAAGCACTCACCCATATAAGGATCGTAATGCCCTTTATAAGTATCAAAACCGTAAGTCGCCCTCACATATACCTCGTCTATGACTGATTGTATTATTAAGGAGTAAATTCATGTGTCCCCATGTAACCATTATCGGTGGTGGTTCTGGCGAGAGGCAGACACAGAGAAAGACTAGCCAAAAACTGTGGGATGAGATAAGAGCGAATTATATTTATCTTCTTTGACGTTATGGCGTTTGGCTGGTCAAGCTCCCCTCACCTGGTGATGTGTGGCGGTCAGCGCTGAACATTCAGTCACTCTCAAAGTTCCCTTTTACATTTATACCAGACCCAGGAGTCCCGTCTGTCCTTACTTGCGAGGCTTCTGCAGCGCTTATTTAGCTGGCCACGTCCACCGGTCGGGAGCATAGGTTATAAATTGTTGTGATGCCGTGTGCGCATCTATAGGTAATGACATTCCGAGGTCAGGCTAAGCATATGGTGGTCAGTAAAGGTATGATTTTGGTGTGAAAATGGGGATGTATGTGGAGGTGAGTTTGCCTGCAGTGTGAGACAGTCTCTCACTCACATCCATATGGTCCTTAAGTACGACGGTTCAACCCTTAGGGTATAATGGAATGATCTCTGACCTGACCCTTACTAGTCTCTACGATACTCGAATCATCGTGCTCAGGGATCGTACCGTCATGCCCACTGGTCGTATCGTCATACTCAATGATTTAACACTGATGTTTTCTACCTATGGGGTTGGGTGGTGTTTACAACAGAGAGAGTCGTCTGCTGTACGAGGAGGGGGTGTCGGGAGCGGCCAACAAGCAGAGCGTGGGCTTCCTCGTGTCCCACGAGCTAGCGCACCAGTGGTTTGGCAACCTGGTCACCCCGCGCTGGTGGTCGGACCTCTGGCTCAACGAGGGCTTCGCCTCCTTCATGGAATACCTCGCCCTGGACCATGTAAGTCACCAGTGGGCCTTTAAGAAGTCTATAACCGGGGAAAGAAAGCATATCTTGCTCCAGGCCAGGCTGACTGGAAGATGGTCAAGGTAACAGGTCTCTTGTTCTATATCCTCCAGGCCAGTCTGACTGGAAGATGATTAAGATACCAGGCCTCTTGTTCTATACCTTCCAGGCTAGACTGACTTGAAGATGAATAAGATAACAGGTCTCTTGTTCTATACTTTCCAGGCCGAACCAGCTTGGAAGGTGATGGAGCAGTTTGTGGTGATAGACCTGCAGAATGTCTTTATCAACGATGGCCTGGAGTCATCCCACCCCATCAGTATCCCTGTTGAACATCCCGATGACATTAGACAGATCTTTGACCGCATAACCTATGGCAAGGGTAAGTATCTTCTGCAAGAGTCACCACCTCCCTCACCACCCTTCTCCTGCATTATGTGTTCATTAAACGAGTAGATATTATAGTTTATTGTTGTAGAAAATGAGAACTCTCCTGGAACTCTCCTTATTGCAAAAAACTCTGTTAATTATCTTTTTTAACCACCGAGTTTTCTAACCTGAGCATTACCTCAAAAGCTTCAGTGGGATCAGAGTGCCCTTTTGGTATTTCAACGTGATGTGGACCCCCAGACACTAGGTCTTCATCAGGATTTGTTTTTGACAAGGATGTCGTGTCCCTCGACAGGTGCCTCAATCATCCGCATGATGTACCACTTTCTGACGGAAGCCACCTTCAGGAAAGGCCTCAGGAACTACCTCATTGCCCTGTGAGTAATACCTCGCTCCCCCTACTCCACCCTACCAAACTTCTATGTTGTTGATACCCCTGCCTCCCCTTCTTCGCCCTACCAGATTTCTATGTTGGCAGCGAGTTATCTTCCTCAAGATGTTGACGGGGACTTACAAAAGGTGAGGTGGCCTTAGGGCTTTATTAGGGGCGCCCCTTGGGACTCCCTTAGAAGCTTAATTTTGATGATCTATCAATCGAAAATTTTCGATTTTCATTTCACTTTGCCTTTCCCATAACACAGAAGGGAAAGTATCTCAATGCAAAACTGATAGAAATGCAAATGAAAATAGATTCAGATATCCAAAATCTCAAAAATTCCTTGGCCCCTCGTAATGTGCGAGACCCCTTACGGTTGCTCTATTTGCCCTACCCTAAGGCCACCAACTAATACAATGGGATTGCACGATTTACCTCACGATATCCGACACGCGATGATGTACTGTGCAACAAAGTTGTCGAGTGCAATGTCTCTCACCCACTTCCGCCACGGCAGTTCTCACATCCACTACGCCCCACCCACAACATATACCTGTCCCTCCCCTCTACTTTGATCATCTAGTTCAGCTTTGATTTCTCCTGCACCTGGTCCCCTTCACGTTCGCGTTAACTATTTCCTCATATTATGTTCATATTTGTACAGTTATGGCCGTGCTCTTAAACATCAGATGCTACGTATGAATTCTGATCCTCTGAAGGGGATCTTACATAAGCACTAAGTTAACCATAATGTCCCAGGTCCTTCTATATCATTTCATATCCACTGTAATACGCATTAGTGTACTGTACTTTCTCCAGTGCTCCCTCTTTTTTAGTGTCACATCTCTTTATGTTACAAACAGGTTTTCGACTGAA
Source organism: Panulirus argus (assembly GCA_038088735.1). Taxonomy (NCBI): domain Eukaryota; kingdom Metazoa; phylum Arthropoda; class Malacostraca; order Decapoda; family Palinuridae; genus Panulirus; species Panulirus argus. Next base: position 4,739 of record JAYMFT010176348.1, read on the forward strand.
AGTAGTTATTTCCTTCAAATGGTTCCAAATGAAAATCTTGCCTTGCGATTCGCCACATTTAGATACCACATTTAGTTTCAGTTCTGCCGTAAAGAAGACCTGTGTTTGAATTATTGTACATTCTCAGATCATTCTCAGCCGTCTACATTATTTTTTCTTTCAGCCGTGAAGGATTATGGTAGCTGGCTGCTTCCAGCTACAACCGAGATGTCCATCAAAAGACTAGCTATCCCTGACTAACCGGATTAAATTCTGACGTAAATGACCCGACGTATCCCCTGGGGTCGCAGCCTGTTAACACTGCCTCTTGCCACTCCCAGTCTGTCATTCCCTTGAAGACCAGAACCTTAGGGAATGAGATCCTGTTAATTCTGTCTCCTTCCACACCATCAGTGCCATACCGCAGACTCGTCAAAACATTTAACTAAAGTTCGTTTTGACCATGACCTTCGTTGCATCAATTTATGAATCAAGTTGTTGATTTTAACGTACTGAAAATCTACTAATTGCGTTTCTGTACAAACGAATTCCAGTTAAACCTTTTCCAGTTAGACCTCTCCCGGTTAGGACTTTTCCAGTTAGACCTCTTCCAGTTAGAGCTTTTCCAGTTAGACCTCTTCCAGTTAGACCTCATCCAGTCAGAACTTTTCAAGTTGCACTTCTTTCAGTTGGACCGATTCCAATTAAACCTCTTCCAGTTAGACCTTTTCCAGTTACACCTCTTCCAGTTAGACTTCTTCTAGTTAGACCTTTCCAATTAGATATTTTCCAGTTAGACTTCTTCAAGTTAGACTTTTTCCAGTTAGAACTCGTCCTGTTAGACCCCTTTTGCTTATGTTTCCACGTCTGCAGTATCATGGCTGGTGAGCATTGTTTACAAAACCACCTCTGGGATGCCAACTTAGTCCCGTTTCTCACCTCCCTCAATCCTCAACATTCGACCGAGGAATAGGATGCAAAATCTACCCTTTCCCCCCCAATTATGTTTGTTAGTGAAGCTGAGATGAGCAGGTAAATATCCTTTTGTTACCTCGGGTTATCCACAGCCAAGGCGGGTTCTGAGAAGACGCCACTATCGTTTAGCTGGGCGTCTTTAAATGAAATAGATATTTCCTTCCTGTGACGACTCCCTTGTCATGTCCTTTCCCCACCTACCTCCTGTTACGTCTTGACTCTCATGCTCTGTAAAGGAAAACGAACTCTTTTCTGGAACCTCTTCCATAACTAAGAGTTCGCGTTGTGCTCAACAGCCCATCCTCTCACTCCCGTTTATCCCTGTTCCATGTCAGCTTTAGTCTGTTGCAGCTGGAGAATAATCTCTATAATCCCTTTGCTATTGCTCTTAATAGTCACTCATTCTGCTTAATCCCTTGACGGAGTGTTGACGAACAGCAAATAATGGCAGTGTCTTTTGGGTCATCAGACAGTACAATAACGCCGAGCAGGACGATCTGTGGGAGTTCCTGACGGCCGCTGCCCACGAGGACCAGACGCTGCCTCGGGACATCACAGTGAAGATGGTGATGGACACCTGGACGCTGCAGATGGGCTACCCGGTCCTAAAGGTGGTCCGGGACCAGGCCGGTACCACAGCCACAGTCATACAGGTAAGGCTGGCTACTGGTCCCTAGAGAACCGTACACACTGATACCAGGGGAGAGTACAAGGCGCTTATTACGAGACATTTCATTATTAGAAACTTGTGAGAAGTTTGTCGATATCATTATGATACGTATTATACTTCCAGTTGCACGTGTGTTTATGATACCAGTCTAATGATATGCAAGACATATTCTTTACATATTAGAGACTGAATATGGATAACGGACGATATACATAGACCTAAATGTCGAGTGTCAGTTGATTCCCACCACACTAAAGCTGCAGTAGATGGCAATCAATCAGACCGTTTCGCTTTTTCCAAAGAGTATCATATGAATATATATATAATCGGACGTTCGATATCCCTCCAGGAACACTTTTTATTGGCGAGGACGGAAAACCACAGCAAGGGCCACCAAAGCCCCCTCAAGTGGTGGATACCTCTCACCTACACCGACCAAGACAACGCCAACTTCGGCTACACTCAGGCCCGGCTGTGGATGTCAGACTCTCAGGCGCACCTCAACATGTCCTTCTTCCCGAGTAGGGACCAGTGGGTCATCTTCAACGTGCAGCAGACAGGCTACTACAGGGTAAACTACGACGACCACAACTGGAACCTCCTCATCTTGCAGCTCCTGGCGGACCACACGCCCATCCATGCGCTGAATCGCGCCCAGATCATCGATGATGCCTTCAACTTGGCCCGGGCAGGTGAGAGAAGTCGTCTGTACCTGAACTCGTATGTTTTCTTTTTTCACTCCCGCTACTATCAGTGACGCGTCCTCCCTTAATCCCAGAGACATACCTGTCACGCCTTAGTTCATTCACAGACCTAGAATTTCTATTGGCTATAATACCATAAGGGGAAACTCTCATGACACACCTATGGTTGTGTCCCTTCCCAGGCCAGTTGTCCTATAACGTGGCCCTGAGGGTGAACGCCTACCTGCGCAAGGAGACGGAGTTCGTGCCTTGGGCAGCTGCCTTAGCCAACCTAGATTACCTGGACGACATGTTAAGGCGCTCGCCCGGCTACGGTCATCTTAAGGTAAGCAAGTTGCTCGGATGGATGGCTTATTCTAGCGGCTCTTCAGGTAAGCAGGCGGCAGGGATTGGAGTGCAGCGAAGTAAAATGGGTATCTTGGAGAGGCTGATTACCGGGCTCTCCAATGAAGAACTTCATCACACGCGGTTCTTAAACTACAGGGGCTAAAAAACACCAATATATTCGCGTATGAATGCGTTATGACTCTTTCCATATACACTTTAAACGTCTTTGTGCCAAGAACCATCCAGATCAACACACATACAAACGCATCTTCACGTCACTAACTACAAACGCGTCTTAGTTCACCCACGACAAACGCATCTTCACTGAAATGTCGACAAACCTAGATTCACCTCACCGTCAACACACGTATCTCATTTTCATGTAGACGAGCCCATCTTCACTGAATCCTCGACACCACTGGGCTATGGAGGTCAGAGCAGACACACCTCCCACAACACTGCCTTTTAAACCCATTTATAAGAGAAGAACATATGGATCCATAAGCTTGTACACGATGCCCACACACTCCATAAGCGAAAGAGAATGTTTTTACGTTCAATAAATCTAAATGTAATCTGATTTGAACATCTTCCCCACAGAACTTTATGCTTGATTTACTGGTCCCGCTGTACGAGTCAGTTGGCTTCATCGATAACCTAGACGACCCCCACTTGGAACAGCTGAAGCGCGTCCAGGCGCTCTCGTGGACCTGTAAGCTCCATTATCAGGAATGTGTGGACAACTCCGTCCTGCTCTATAACCAGTGGATGCTCGACCCAACTAACCACAGGTGAGACAGAGCGCCATTTTAAACCACGTCCCTTTTTTTTTTTTTTGCTTGTATGGTGTGTTCAAGGGTAAAGATTACTTAGAATTAAGACGTTTTACTTTGAATGTCTGTGTCAGTCATTGCCAGATAGCAGGGTCCTGAGAGGTGTCTGATTAAATAAGAAAATAGTTTTCCTCGTACCCGAATTCGCACTTCAGGTAGAATCGACTTTCGCTCGACTTTCGCTCTGATTTCTTCGGGCATTTTACTTCATCTATACATTTCGGAATCCTTTGTTAAGTTTGTTGTCCTAGTTTCCTTATTGAGGGCGCAGTGGGGACGCGTGAGAAAAGTTATTCCAAGACTTTCATTGACCATTCAGCCCCTTGCTCGTTTGTATCCTCCCTGTAGGCTGTAATGAACGTGTTTTTCCCACAGCATCATCTCGCCCAACCTGAGGACCATGGTGTACTGTACCGCCATCGCTGCCGGCGGCCAGGAGGAGTGGGACTTCGCCTGGGGTCAACTCCTCGCCTCCACCGTCCGGGCAGAGAGGGAGAAGCTGTTGAATGGCCTCGGTTGCACGAAGCACATCTGGATCTTGTCACAGTTAATCCATATTGTTTTTCCTTGTCTGCTAATAAGTGGATTGACAAGTAACAAAAAGACATCATTACCATGCAGCGTTTTTTATACTATGTCAAAATCTTAAGTTATCATAGATTAGACGAAAATCTAGTTTCCCACTTGAGAAGTGTCAGTGGTAGACTTTTAGAAGTAACAAGCAAGTGTAAATTGATATAAATTATCAGGACATGTATCATAGCCACCCTGTGCTGAGATACTGATTGGACAAGATTATATGTAGTATTTGGTATAAACCAGGCTGCTAATCACAATTATGTCATCATCTTTGCAACATTAAGTTTTCTTCATTCTTGGGTGTGTAGTTTGCTCGGGAGAATTTCGGAGTTACTGACATTCTGATGCAATATATTGTGAGTGACGAGCCAACATTGGCCTCCTTTTGCAGGTACCTGAAGTCGGTCTTCGACGAAGAGAGCGGGGTCGCCAAAAGGGAGGCGCTGAGGGCGTTCGCCTCAGTGTCCGTCAATGATGCAGGGCGCCACCTGGCCTGGGACTACCTCAGGAGTAACTGGAACCAGATCAGGAAAAGGTATTGATATTTTTCTCAGCTGCTGAGAATGCGGGATGGCAGGGTTAGGTGCGAGTTTGTCATTGAAAATGAGGCGCCCTGTACACTCTCGGTGACTGGGGTCCAGAGTTTTGTTAAATCCATTCCCGCAGAAGGTGCACGCTTGCCTGTACATGATCCAGCCCCTGTAAATGTGGAATGGGAGTTTATGTTGATGAAACTGCAGACGGTACTCAAATATAAGATGTAGGGAATTCATTATTACAAAAAGAACATGAAATTCAAAATGTGAAGATGATATATTATCAAAGATGGTGACGTAGTCCAGTTATATGTTCAGTGATTTAAGATACAGAATGCACTGTTTAGGATCTTGAAAAGTTGTTGAATATCCGTTCATATTACTGAAAGTTTAAGGGAATATTGTCCAGACTTGGATATTGTTCAACTCTGACACCAATGCTGAAATATTACTCTATGTGTGTCTTGTCTTCTGGATCTATAGTACTGTTAGCTTTGTCTATTGAGCTTGAAGAAAGTAAAAGAGAAAAAAAGAAAGGAGAAAGTAAGGGAAAATGGCTTTGAAGAGGTAGCTGTAATGTCCCATCTCAGTTAAGGGGGCCACGTTTATTGCCTTCATCATCCTCCTTTCGTTGTCCTAATTGCTTGTCTATAGTCGTTCCAGCTAATAGGAAGACTCAATTTGAGTGCACAGTTCCTGTGAACATCTAACCTACCCCCCCCCCCACAGTTCTCGCGTTCTCTTCGGCTCTGAGAAGCCCAGACCTCTCTGTAATGGAGGATGTAAACACTTTCAAGTCTCTTTTATTCACCACCATCACGTTTCTCTTAAAGGGGCTTAAAACACCGCGAAAATTTCTAATTCACTCAACGAATTTGGTTCCCTGATAAGGAAGGCTGGTAATCTCGTCCGCCGCTTCGCTGGAATTGACCAAGGGAAAGACGGGACTAGGAACTCGAGATGATAAATTTGTGCCAACTGTAGTGGGATGGGAGTGGGGCTGTGGGTGTGGAAGAAGACGCTGCTGAAGTGGAAAGTTAGGCCCTGGTAGTGGGAGGAGGCACCGCAGGTGCGGGAGGAGGAATGGTTGAGATGGGAGGTGGTGATTTTGGAAGTGGGAACAGGGAACGTGTGAGTGGAAGGAGAGTGGACTTGTGAGGGTAGGAGGAGGACTTGTTGGGGTATTAATGTCCCTAGAGGGAAGAACCCAGCAGGTCAGTCCAATGGACCCACGGGTTCCACTGGGAGTGAATTATAATGAGCCTAAAGAGAAAAATGAAGAAAAAAAAACTCTAGATCTATCATTTTCAAGAAATCTAGACACTGATTTTTTTACGTACCTCTTTACAGGTACTCCTCTGGCTTCGCCCTCAAGAAGTTCATCACGAGAGCGACACACAGCCTTAACACGCCCTTGGAACTGAAGGAGGTAAGGTTCTTCCTGAGAGAGGTAAAGTTATTCTTGTAGGAAGTGAGATTCCTCCTGAAGCAGATCAGATTTCTCTTGGAGGAAGTAGAAATCTTCCTTAAAGAGATTTTTTTTTTGAAGGAGGTGAGATTCTTCCTGGAGGAAAAATTCTTCCTGACGGAGGTAAGATTCTTCCTGAAGGCGGGAAGATTCTTACTGAAGGAGGTAAGATTTTTCCTGGAGATTGTAAAAATATTTCTGAATGAGGTATGGATCTTCCTGAAGGAGGTGAGATTCTTCCTGAGGGAGGTAAAGATTTTCGTGCAGGCGGTAAGATTCTTACCGAAGGTAAGATTATTTCTGAAGGAGGTACGAATCTACCCGAAGGAGGTAAGAATCTTCCAGAAGGAGATAAGATTCTACCTGAAAGAGGAAAAAATCTTCCTGAGGGAGGTAAGAGTCTTCTTTAAGGAGGCAAGAGTCTTCCTGAAGGAGGTAAGAGTCTTCCTGAAGGAGGTAAGAGTCTTCTTGGAGAAAGCAAAAGTCTTCCTGAAGGAAGTAAGAGTCTTTTCCTGAAGGAGGTAAGATTCTTCCTGAAAGAGGAAGGCGGGCGTACTCTACCTTTACAAACCTCTGCACATAATCACATCCTGGCAAATGACCGGACATCTTTCCCTCCGCAGCTGCGCGAGTTCTTGGCGAACAACAAGGCCAACCTGGGACCAGCGTCTCGAGCCGTGGAACAAGCTCTCGAGACGGTCACTAACAACGTACACTGGCTAGACACCAACCATGGACTCATACTAGATTGGTTGGAAGGCCAGGGTTATGCCGTCTAACTCCCATAGAGAAAGCTCTGAGGGGTTGGTTGGGGGTGTTTTTTCCTGACCTAACTTCTCGTATCTGTTGAAAACTCTGTGATGAGGATGAAATGTTCTCATAAAGAACAGTTTCCTATCTTTAAGATTAAAAAACAAAAAGACATTTATTTATTGTGAGATGGGATTTTGGTACCATTTTTTTTTTCCAAGCTTTGGCTTCAAAAGTTTCCTGATACATGGGGTTTTGGTTGGTCAGATACAATTCAGTGTAGTCAGTCCACCTTCACGGGAAAGCGTTATGAACAAATTTAGTCAACCAACACATTCTCTATATTTTTATGAGACTTCCTGTAGAGATGGATCGTTTATTTTTCACAACTCACAGCACACAATCTCTTCATAAACAACTTATACATTTAATTTTTTATAGAGTAAACATCTTCTACAGCTGATACATTTTATCCTATAAAGCATTTTATATAGATTGTACATCTTAACGCAGGTTATACATATTATTCTATACAAATCATATGTCTTATCGTATACATCTTATGTATCCTATACA
>JAYMFT010176359.1:0-12135 GCA_038088735.1 Panulirus argus
CAGGTGCCAGGTGATGCTTGGTCTGCGGCAGGAGTGTGTGATGTCACCATGGCTGTTTGATCTGTTTATGGATGAGGTGGTGAGGGAGACCCTTTAAGCGCCGTTTTACAACACTCGGGAGATGGGCGGGTAGCACTCTTTCTCCCTCTGTCCCCAGGTACTTGATGCAACTGGTTCAGTGGTGTCTAATAAATAAGAGACCCCCCCCAAAAAAACATGGTTTCGGCCATAAACTCAATTACTGGTTATATATATATACCCAGCCTCAGAAACATTATCCTTACTATATTCTTAGCAAATAAATGTCATCCTAGTTGCATTTACCCAGCCATATGGACAATGGCCCGGCCGTATATACCCAGCAATACAGACATTATCCTAGGTGTATATACCCACCTATACAGAAACATAGGCATTATCTTAGCTTATGTACTCAGCCATAGAGACATTAGCCTGGCCATATATACCCAGTAACATAGACATTATCTTTGCTGTATATACCCATCCTTCCAGACATTAACCTGGCTATATATACTCAGCCATTTCAGGCAGACAATCTCTTAGTCTGCTCTGCCAGCGCTGCTTTGAGAATAATTATGATCATCTCTGCATATGGCTTCGCTCTGACTAGATCACAATGCCATTTGGTCTAAAGTAATTATCTCACAGATAAGGCATCAGGAGGGAGACAGAGAGAATTACTTCGCGTATTCTGAATCATCTTAATTGAAATCTATTCTGTGGTTGGCTGAATAGATTGATTTTTTGTTATTTGTCGTAATCTTTGAATTACCCGTGTCTCCTGAACTCCATCTTGATGTAGAGGTGATTAGAAATCATAATTACGAACGGAATTACCTGGTAAGAAATACTGTACACACGCTTGAGATGTAAAGAAAACGAGTGATAACGGAAAACGTGAACGTCAGTCGAAAGAACAATGAGGTCATTGGAGAGAACAATAAGGTTCAAGGTGCTAGATCGATAGACAAGATATCAGGCCGTACCGCTGCACGGGGGTTGTGCCTGTCATGGTCCATCATGCGAGGGAGACTGGACGTAAGATAAGAGGCCGAGGTTAATGTTAGAGTCGGAGATAAGATCGGTTCTTACGGCCATAGGCCGCTGCCCTGGCCACATCCTCTGACATCTTTTTTTAAGGACAGCAAAGTAAGGGACTTTTGAGAACCCAAGAGCACGACGGCCTGGACTATGACCTGACCCTTATGGCTCTGACGAAGGTCCGGGCCAGCATTCGCCGTCACGCCAACAACCACAATAACTCCACCAGTTTCTCCCCACCAAGACCACCACATCCACCACAACAACCACCACCACCAACAACAACAGCCAGGCGTAGTAGATCAGATGCGCAGTTCTTACATCGACCTGGGTCCAGCACTACCTCGCCCGCCCGGACACCTCGGGCTACGCTGACCGTAAGGCGGTCATCTGGGCTGGGATGAGGTTCCAAGTCCCCTCTTCCACGAAGATTCCATCCCTTCAGTCTTGGTTTCATCGTCCCGTCCCTCGTCACGCCAAAGACTGAGCGTACTCGAATCACACGCCGTTTTCACTTCCGCTCGGAAGACACTGCAAATCTGTAATATTCGTAAAGTTAAACGCATTCACCATGAAGGGAAAGTGTGTTGACTTCAACAATGCCTCAACTCTTTGTTCTTAGCCTAAAGCAAACCCCAACAATTTCCGTAAATCAGCTTTTCCTCCTCTTTCCCGACCTGACCGACCTGTTGCTAACTCTACAAATGATAAAGCTGCTCTTTTTCCGCACCTGACTTATCTCCAAATCTGCTTTCTTCTTTTTCCACATCTCGTCCCCCTCCTCCACACCTCCTCCAACATACGCTTCTCGCGCTGGGTCTTCCAGGCGCTTGTCCAGCTCCAGGTGGACAAGGCGTATGGAGCAGATGGCATACCTCCTCGTGTCCTGAAGAAGTGCATCTCTGAGTTCGCTCAGGTCCTTGCTCGCCTACCTCGCCCGTGTCTGTAAACACAAACTCTCCCTTCCTTCTTGGAAGCATGCCCTGGTCCAGCCCGTTCCTATGAAAAGAAACCTTTCGGACTCTTTTCTCTGTTGTCCCATTGATCTCACGTCTGCTGTTGCTGGCGTGCATGAAACTTAATTCTCACTTATTCAATTCTTGCAGCACACCACTACGGCTTTCGAGGTGCAATGTCTACAGATGACCTTTGGCCTTTTCTCTTAGGAATGAAAGTGATTTTTTTTTCTGTCATGATCCTCGACACCGCTAAAGCATTTGATACGGTGTGGCACAAGTCTCTGCCTTATCAAAAGTCTTTCCTTTAGCTTTCCCGCTTCTCTCTTCTCCGATGCTTAGTTTCCTCCAAGCTTTTTCATCTTATTGTGTCAACGCTGGTGTCCCTCAGGGCTCTGTCCCATCGTCTATGCTCTTTCTTCTCTCCATATTATCTTCCTTCGGCCTTTAACCCTCTCCACTCAAGCACCCAGGATTTCACTCAACATACTTCAACCCATTCTTTTTTTCCTCCTGATTCCAATACTCATTCTTTTTCCGGCATTGAAAGTATTTACCCTTTTAAGACAGACCTGTGCAGCATGTGTGAATGGGAAAACAATAACCTGGTTTAAATTCATCATTACAAATGACAATTTCTACCTACATCTCTAAATCCTTCTATTATCCCGACTATCAGATTTCAAAATACTAAGATTCATTCTTGCAATATCATAAATATCTTGGATATAACCATATCCATCCTGCAGACCCCACATACTGAACATCACAAAGTCTGCTTCGAAAAAGCTATGGGTGCTATATAGGCGCCGCAGTTACTCTTTTCTGAACCACTATTCCACACCTAAAGGGACCTCTTTCCCCACAGCATGGAATACTGCTCGTACATCTGAGGTGGCTCTGTGCCCACCTTTCTTTTAGCTTCGGAGGAACCAAAGGTCTTTAACTGTATCATCTCTCCAACTTTAACCTCTCTTCAACCTCGCTTCTTTCTGCTAGATACGTAGGTATCATTTCGGCCACCGCCCTCGAGAGTTGTCTGCTTTTGTCCCAACCCTCAGGACATGGACCTGCGGTCTTCGATCGGACGTTGCTTCCCACAGTTTCTGAGTGAAGACCATCCCACCGAAGATGGCTTTTTATGATGCCGCCTCGTATCTTCATGCAAAGAGTTATGAAAGCCTTTTCCTTTATCATTCGTCTGTCTTTCAAAGTCGAGTCTGCAAACATCTAAGGAAATGAAATCAATTCCTCTTTCATTTTTTCTTTCTAAACTTATTGATTTACCTTTTCAACCAACATGAGTACGAATGGAAGATGCTTTTCCTTCTGTCGCGTCGATTGTTAAAGACCAAAGACAAATCAGAAGCAACAACCGCGTCCCTACTATCAATCTAATACCAATTTTAGGTAATATTCGACGACAGTACAGGTATCATCTTTAAGAACAATGTCTCTCCAACGGCACCACCACCACCAGCGCCACCACCACCGCTAAAGCCTGTAGTCACCCGGCAACAGTCGACACACCATACACCTGTACCCATTATTGTGTAGCCCACGCACTCCCTCCAGTAAAGTCGTCAACGCACTCATCTCTCGTAACCCACCGCTTCTTCCATAATCAGCTCCCATGTTGGTGAGCGCGGCGTAAATTTTCTGGCCTTCTTCCCGCTGTGACGCGCCACCGGGAGGTCAGGAACGTTAATGTCCTCCCTCTTTAAGGGAGACTTGTAAGCCCTGATGCCACATGACATATACACTACGCGGCAGGGGAATGTTCAGAAAACTTGGTCCCAAACTGGCTGCAGCAGCATGCCAGTGAATGTGATCCTATACTGTCCCTAGCTCTGGCATCAACAATGCCCCTAGCTTTGGTCTCATACTGCCCCAGTCCCGGTGTCGTACGGCGCCATTCCTGGCCCCATACTGCTCCTGATCCCGGCTTGATATTAACCTTAACCTCAGTCCTACACTGCTCCTAACCTCGGCTTTATGCTACCGTTAGCCTTCATCTCTCACTGACCTCAAGTCTACCTCTAAATTTGGTTTTATATTGCCCCTAACATTGGCCACACAACGCCCAAAATCCTGACCTTAGCCTGGCCTTAGGTCTTACCCCACAATGCTCCAGGTGAATCCCCACATTGCCTCTAGTCCCGGTCCCATATTGCCTTTCGATCCAATTTCACGCTTCTCTTAGGCGCAGCCTCAGTACTGCCCTGAAATCTGACTCGATACTGCTCCTAACCTGATCCCCATACTGTCTCTAAATCTGGCCCCACACCGCCCTTAGCCTCTGCCCTACACTGCCCCTAAATCTGGCCCCACACTGCCCTTAGCCTCTGCCTTACACTGCCCCTAAATCTAGCGCCACACTACCTCTGGCCTCAGCCCCATACTGCCTGTTGATGCTGCCCGACGCGACACTGCCCCTTGCCTCGGTCTCATTCCTGCCCTCCTGATGCCAGTTCCCCGCTGCTTATAGTCTAGCTCCCCCGGTGTTCTGGTTAGGTGTCAGCGTTTCCTAAGCAGTGTGTAGTGCACCTCCGGACGCCCCGGGTAGTCCGACCTTCACCCGACCTTTCAACTCCTTCACTGATTGAAACTTCCTCTCTACGACTCCCCGACGCGATCAGAAAACCACGACGTGCCTCACTGCGACTTTTCGCTGTGACCGAGAAGCTTTTGACATGACATGCGTGCAGGTCACTCGTATTACACGGAAGGAAAGCCTTTCCCTACAACACCGTGTCTTAAAATGTGAAGAAAGAGAGCCGTTTAGGGATAGATCTAAACAAACCCTGCAAGAAATGTCACAACACCTTATTGTTAATGACAAGATGCCTGAAATTTTAAGTTTGTATCCACTTTTTGCATCTAGTGGGTAAAACTTATCATGTGAAACTATGTAACTATGTAATGCATGTAATATCAACCCACTGGGGTCTGGCTACGACCCTTTGTGACCCCTGTAATCACTTTGCGCACAAATCACAAATCAATATGAGGAGAGTACTACGCCGTACCCCTCCCACCAGGACACCTCTGAGGGACACGGATATCGTGGTGCAAGACACCATGACCCACGCACACACACATACACACACACACACACACACACACACACCCTGACCGGGATACAACCTGCTGTGAAACCAAGAAATCACAGTAGAGTGGTTGCCAACAGCATATCTCCGCTCTGGCCCTCAGCAGCTGACGACCAGCAGGTGGCTCGTCGCTCAAGACAGAAGTGCCAGAGGTGAAGACAGTGCCAACCCGCCAATGGCTAAATTCAATTAAGACCTCGGTGACGGCGACGAATGACTGAACTAAGTCAAAGAACCATTGCGCTGATCAGGAGAATGTGTAGGGAAGCAGTGAAGGGCTGACCGGAATAGGGCACCACAGAGGGCAGTAACTCAGACACTCAGACAACAATAGAGAACCAGGCCATCAGTCACCACGAAGAAGGATCGCTGGCCGTCTTCCGCTGCAGCCGCCACCACCACCTCAGGACGTAAACAACGAAACGCACACCTGCGCAACGGCTCCAACCAACCGATACTGTCTCATCATGGAATCAAAGAGGAATCAAAGAGGTCATCCGTCTTGGACCCTTTTTAAGATCCCAAGTAATCGGTCGTTCTTATAATGTGTGTCAAGTTACAAGACAGATTTGGGAAACTAATAAGCCAAATGCTCAAGATTACTAGAACGTCTGCTAGTAAGTTTAGTACTGAGGCGTGTCTCATACTGTCATGAGGCGGTTTACATGTGTAATGTCTGAGGTCCACTGCCTGGAGGAGGTTTGGGCTTTCCATAGGAACACATCCCGGTGTGTGTGGTGATGTGCCCAGGTAGGAACCACTCCTGGAGGGCCACTGTTTTGCGTCTTGTGCCAACCGGCTATCAGAGCCAGACGGATGATGCCTCGCAGATGAGCAGTTGGCGCTGGCTGCTGGGAATAGCGAAACTGCCTCTTGGTCAGCGAAGTGAGTCGCTGCATTTTTATACCAGCTCTGTGGCTGCTGCTGCTGCTGCCTCTAACTCTAAAGCATCACGCTACTGCTGTTTCCGCCCCAGTCGTTGCTACGTTGCTGCTGCTTTTACTTAGATTTCAGCTAATGCTGCTTCCCTGCCCGTTCATTCCTTTTTTTCTTCAAGAGCATCTTTCGCCTTTGATGTCGTCACTGCCTCCCCCTCTTTGCCTCTGTCTCTGTGTATCAAAGGAATACTGTTTAAAAGTAACCGTTAGCCGCCGCTACCCGAAGAAACTTCAGTGTATTTCGCATGAGGAGATACGAAATCTACTCGCTCCCTGGTGCTGTGCGCCCATTGGCAAGAGATAATGTGCTGGTCGACCGCCGTGGTAATTTCTCTCCTAACAATTTCCCTACCTGGTTGATTTCCGTTTTACGATTCCAGAACACGATTCCAGAACACAGTGTTATCGCTGTGTGCCACTAATCCGTCTTCGTGTGGACCATTTTTTATTTGTATTTTCTACTGTTGGATTTTCTTCTTCCTTTACCATCAAGGCTATTGCGTCTGGTTCTCTTTCTACCACGAGCCTATGACTACTGAATCGTCTCTTTTATACTGTCCTTCCGTGGCCTATCTTTTTCATGAAATCTTATTAAATGTTCCTCAATCTGGTGAGACCATTCGCTTCCTGTAGTACTCTTGGCTACCACCGACTCTTCCAAATATTTACAAAGCAACCCTCACTTCCCAATTCTTTGGCTGTAGCATTCATCCATTACTACATCTCTCAGTGACAATATGTAATATTCGTCCAGCACAAATACCACTGTTTTGTAGTCTTCTGTCTCCTATCTCACTACTATGGCGATATTTGGACATGTCAAACACCATCTCTCTGAGCAGACACAATGCTGTTCTGGGTCTTTGGTCTCACTTCAGTCTTCGCCCTGGACCACTGTGCCTTCGTGATCTGTACTTTCTTAGCCTTTCCATATCCTTCCCGAATCCCGAGTTCCCTCTCCATGACATCCCTGAGCTGCTGCTCCACAACTTCGTTAGTCAATCTACTGAACCGCATTTTCGTGTACCCGATTATGACTTCTCCTCCCGAGTCCTTCTCTTCATACATGCTGCTCGGTCGCCACCTTCGGGGGGCCACATATGCCGACCACCTCGAGGTGTCCTACTTCAGCGCTTCTGCTCTGTATGTCTCAAACGCCCTCGCCCTCCAGCACCCCAGTGCAGTGCTGCTGTGTCCTCTCTCCTCGTGTGTCCTAAGATCTATTCGCCTCCTTCCGCTGCCTTTCTGGAAGATTTCGTTTCTTTCCAAGTCAGTCGTTATTACGTGGCATCCGTATCGCTATGTGAGTTCGTAACCTTAATTCTCAACTGTGTGTGACGCGCGCGGTATTTCGCAATATGAACTTGTCTTTCTGGGTTCGAATCTCTTTTCTGTAAGCCTCCTGGGGAGACTCTGTGTGTGTGTGTGTTTGTGTGTGTGTGTGTGTGTGTGTGTGTGTGTGTGTGTGTGAGAATACGTTATATTACATACTGACATACACACTATAGCCACTAACATCAGCATCATAATAACTTAACCCTATTACGTTATGACCATTGCCTGACCCCCTACCACCACCACCACCACTGCTACCACCATCTCTACCAAAACAATCACTACCACCACCACCCCTAGTGACTACCACTACTACCACCAACCGTCCTACTATCATCACCATCTCTACCACCACAGCTTCCACCATCAAAACAACGACCAGCGCCTCACCACGACCGCTACGGCCGGCCTAAAGGCACAACCATAACCACCACAACCATCCTACCAACCTCCACTACTGCCACCCTAACAACCCCCTTACACTCACCACTACCTCCACCTAACCACCACAAAACCACCATATTAATTACAGCCACGTCACCACCACCACCACCACCACAACCACCACTGCTACCTCTACCATAACGGCTGCCGCGTCACCACCGCCATCTACCACCACCACCACTACCACAATCTTGACCCGAGGTCCTAGGCATCAGCATCCTTCAGCCCTGCACACCTGACTAGCATATTAAACAGCTCACCCGTCCAGGCAACGCGTACATACATATACCTGCCTCGCTCGAAGACTGTGCAGGTGTGTGGTGTGTGACGCAGCTGGATGGTCTGTCAGGTGTTGCGGGTTCCATATATGTGACTAGTGGTAGGGTAGGTGTTTTGTGGTAGATTTAATCCTTAAATACTACGGTACGACGCTTGGGCACGACGGTACGACCCATGAGCTCGACGGTACGACCCATGCGCACGACGGTACGATCCTTTAGTACGACGAATCGAACTCTGAGCACAACGGTACGATCCTTTAGCACGACGGTACAATCCTTCAGCACGACGGTGCAAGCCTTGAGCAGGGCGGTACGATCCTTTAGCACGACGGTACAATCCTTCAGCACGACGGTACGACCCTTGATTATCATGGCATGGTCTTTGACCTGACCTTCTTAGGGTCAACTCACCCACGGGTCGTACCGTCGCGTTCTGTGAGGGTCTGAGTATGTTGCTCGTATATCTCGCGTTTCTTGCATCGTCCGCGCGTATAATAAGTCAGGCAGCCTGGATCTGCGGTTAGCATCGTATAGTTGGTTGTGGTGTGAACGCGTGGTTGGCGCCTGTGTTGGAGCAGTGTGTGTGGTAGGGCGAAATCGCCCAGGTGTGTCGGACGAGCTGGTGGCACAAGGTAGTGTGGTCTTATGGGAAAGGCTGGTGACGGGGCCTCTCCTGTCTTGCTGTATGACGACAAATCGTTGAATACATCTCGGCTAGCGTAACCGTCACCAGTGATGACTGTAATTAGTGAAGGCAATTTTGATACTTTATTGATGGTGTACTTCCTGCTTGTACCGTTAGTGTACCGTGTAGTGGTGAGGGTATACATCCTGCTTGTACCGTCAGTACACCGTTTGGTGATTTGTGCATAGAAGTAGTAGTAGTAGTAGTAATAATAATAATAATAATAATAATAATAATGATAATAATAATAATAATATAACAATAATAATAATGATAATGATAATAACAAAAAAGACAGAAAATCTATTGAATTAACTGCGCACAAATGCTGAAAATTTATACACAGTGGGGCTAGAAGAGAGAGTGGGAGGGTTAAACATTCTTTACACAAACACAGGAGTGGCATTCCACTGATTACTGACGATTTTCACAGTGGGTGGGGTGGGGCTGTTCTTGTAGCGGTCTGTACGAGCTTGGATAGGCACGATGCGCCTGTGGCAGCGAGCTGCTACTCGGGGACGAGGGACCTCAGGTGGCAGGAGATGCCGGTGGAGGGAAGGTTACAGTAAGATCTTTCTAAATCATCGATTGAGGATGAGGTGATGGTCTGAGCACCAAAACGCCCTACTGATGAAGCAGTGTATGAGGGGGCCGAGGATAATCGCACCCGCCTATGTATTTTCTTGCACAGGGCAGAGGACCGCGCTGCGAGGGGCGTGCATAAGTCTGGGAAGAGTGGCAAGTGTGAAGACGCTCTTGAATTCAGATCGAGGGGGTCCCAGTGTCTTGAATCCACGGAGGATTTAAGGAGAGGGATGATGGATGACTGGTTGATGTTATTGACGTGTTCCCTCTAGTTCTGTGTATCGTCCAGAGTGACGCCGAGAAGCTTGGCGGACTGAACAGCCTGGAGGAGGAGGATGGATTCTGGTGAGACAGTAGGGAGTGGGACTTTTAGTGGATGCAAGGCTTTAAGATATCTGTGCAAGTGTGGTGGTGACTGTGGTGGTGGCGGCTCTCACAGTGGTGGTGGTGATTTGGCTGGAGATGACCTACAGCTGTGACAGTGGTGGTGATGGAGGAGGGGTTAGGTTTATGATAAGATGTTGATGATGGTGAGGATAATGGCAAGGTGGTGGTGATGGTTATAATGAGGTTGCTGGTGTGAGGGTGTTGGAGATGGTGAGGATGTTGGTGTGGCGGGCATGTGGTGGTGAACTTGGTAGTGTGGTGATGGTGGGAGGAGGTTGAAAGGGGGAAAGTAATGTGGCAGAAAGTGCGGTCGAATCACTTGGAAAAGAGAAGGAAAGGTTGAATGACATTAGTTATTTGGACGGGGTTTCTGGTTAAGGACCAGACAGACAGATCTGTTCAACAACGGCGCATCAGAGGAGTGGTAGCGACAATGAGGACCTGTGTTGGGTGTTTAATCACGTGTTCCGGATGGTTAAGGAGTCAAAAAACAGAAAGGGCGTCTACACCACGCGGAGCCAAGCCAATCTGCATGGTGTACGTGGAAACTTCCGGCAGAGACGATTTCAGCGGGTGGATGTGGAGACGGCAACGCCTCGTGACACAAGGTCAAACTGCCAAAGAGTTGTACATAGTGAAAACACACGAGAGATAAGCCAAGATATAGAGGGTACTGACATTTTGACTCAGACCTCTTGAGAGATAGGAGACTCATGACTTCAACATTTAGGTGGTTATGTACCAGAGTAAGTATACACACTGCCCTGGAAATGGAACGAACGTAAAGATCATAGTTAGAGATCTGATTATGGAAAGGACATGCACCTCGAACTGCTGGCTTTGAGAGAGAGGATCAGATAAAGGAAGCAGACAGATGGTGCACAGCAGATAAGACGCTGGCTGGATGTGTGACCCTAATTCCTACAATCAAGGTCTCAGACAGATGGTGTTCAGCAGATAAGAGGTTGGAGCTGCAAACCCTGATTCCTGCAAAAATGAAGAGAGAGAGAACCAGGTCAATGAGCGGTGTCCGTGGAAGTGAAGTGGGTCCCTGTCATCTGATGCCAGTCAAGGGGACACCGGGAACTGCAGTCTTCCTCTATCGGCAGTGTGGTTCCGACTCAGCGCCAGAGAGACATCATTTTCATGGATCACTATCTCCTGTATGCGACACTAGGTATGGGGATTTGAGAGTTACAATCTGTGTTGATATGGAGAGAGAGAGAGGTGTTACCGGACTCCACCTGCTCGAAGTTACACCGCAAGTGAATGGTCACCTCTGACGAGGCAGCATCACTGGGAGTACAGTCTCGTCAAAGAACTTTTCACACCAGAGAATTCTATGCTTCCCTGTAACTTGGAGCTGCTCAGCCTCAGGCTGCAGTAACCTTTAGAAAGGTCCTGAGTAAGAACGGGGCTCTTTCACAGGTATGGGTGCTAGGGTAATTATGAATATATGGTAGATATGAAGAGAGACAGAATGTGGTTTTGGACTGAGCATCAAACTCTCACGTGTAGGTGAAGCAAAAAGAAAAGACAGGGTATTGGGCCGGAGAGGGGAATGAGAAAGCCACCGCAGTGCTGCCGTCACTAACCGTACCGATACCCAGGCGGCAGCACTTCCCTGGTCGATGGTTTCCCTTTTTTCTTTTACGTTGGATGCTTCAGTCACGGACAAAAGTTCACATCAAGGCCGGGCCTTAACTGAAATATAGAGGTGGTTAATGAAAGAGGAAAATGAAGAAACAAGGGAAAGTATTTAAGAATTTTGAAGGAAGTGAGAATCCTGTATTTCAAAATGTACCAGGTCATAGTTATTGGGAAAGACATGATAGGTAGAGAGCTCCAACGTCTCGAGGTGTAAGGAAAGAAACAGTTATCAAAACGGCCCACCCGCCCACCCGGTCCTTGTAGTTATTACTGTGACTGCTTCCTTCCTAGCGCGGTTATAGTCTTGGTGTTCCAGTTAATCTGTTACTTGCTCCTGTTATTCATTTTGTGGTTGGTCATGCCTGCCTTTGTGTCTGTCTTTCTTGCTTTGTTTCGAATTTACCAAGACTACTGTTCCTGTAGTTGTGAAAGATGTTACTGCCTCTGTGTTCGCTGCTCATTAACATTTCATTGTTGCAACAGTTCCTACTGACGTCTAGGTAGACCTACTTTTGCGGAATTCGTTCAGCGTTAAAACCTAATGGTTAACGACCGATTCTTTAGCATGTAAAAAGCCATCCAAATACTTAAGAATAAGTTAAACTACTTACACAATTACATATTTTGGTTACCTTTAGACGATATCTAAATATTCTATAGCTACTTAAAATAACGTTTTATATATATATATATATATATATA
>JAYMFT010176370.1:0-12135 GCA_038088735.1 Panulirus argus
CGATCTTATATATGAACGCTTGATGTAATATTCTAATACAAAATATAATTAGGAAAGAAAAGGAAATTATGTAAATAAGAATCATAATCAAACAGCAATTTCGTTTTGGTGGACTGACTATATAGAACAAAACAATATATCTGATATGAAGCTGAAGTGATTACATAAATACTTAATAAGGCCAAACTACCCTATCTATCTTCCTTAACTGAACTATAATAAAAGTTATTGTAATATATAGGGGAAACTGAGGGGTTTACTGATATAAAACTATGTAATACACTTGTAAAAAAAAATCAACAGAGCCTACAGGAACATCACCTAACTCCCCTAAAAACAAATAAGAAGAAGGAAACATTTACCTAACTCTTGACTACTGTATTCCAGTCATAACACATCAATCACACTCGGGAAAATGCAACATGGTAATAGATATCAATAAACAGACGACATATGTATACATTATATGGATTTCACGTATCATTTCGGCTACTACGTGAGCTTCGGTGATTTTTTTTTATGGGTTCTCTAACCATTTTACTATTGCCAAACCTTATACATTAATCAACCCTGTATTTTTCCTGTGTACATAACCCTTATCGCCTTATCCAATGGTCAGTATTCACGAAGTCTCAATTGCCAAGGTGTACCCAAAGCCACAGTCCTTTTAAATCCCTATGCCATATAAACAAACCCATCGCCACAGTCTTTTTAAATCCTAATTGTAAATAATGCTTCTTGCACGAAGAGAATTCGTGCTTATGCCCTTCTGCCGTAATGCTCAACTAACATAAACACAGTAAATTCCCGCGAAATTCAAATATAGACTAAGGAAATGCAAGCCAATGTTTACGGACTTGAACTGTCGTCATGACAGGCCAATCTGTACCTTACCTTACAGAAGCGTTGATCGTACCCCTCACGCGATTATGTCAGGGATCGTATATATTGCAAGCTGTCGCTAGACTCCTAGGGACACCACCACAAGTCGTATTGGTGTCTGTGTTCCAACGCAAGCACAAGAAAAGGTCGATAGGTACGGCCCATATAATGTATACATATGTTATACATGATATATATATATGATACAGCTTCGGTGAAGGTGACTTCTTGCTTGCAGTGTAACTATTTGGAAGTCGAGTCGAACACACATACACACACACATACTACTATTATAATATTTATGCTCGAGATTTCCCGCTTGAGCGAGGTAGCGTCAAGAACAGATGACAGAGCCTATTAGAACTATATTAATGGTTTCAGTGACAGGAACATTATATTGTACTTGCTTTCCACATCCAGGGAAATCCTTCAGGTTGAGTAGTGACGAATTATTCCCCCCAAAAACGCATCACTCCTTCCTCCATCCCCAGTCCTGGCCTCAACACTTGGCTGTGTGCTTTCCTTCCCTGGGGAAAGCCATCAACCTGAGAAGGATGATGTGATCCCGGTTGGCAGTCCTAACAATAACACATCTAAAAATACAGCAATAGATGGAGCGCTGGTTCAGGAAATCTCCTCCTGCAGAACACGGGAGTTCGTGAGCAAGTACGGGGTACGGGCGGGACGGCAGAGGCTACAAGCCTCGCTGGGGCAATATTGTTTTGATCGTGAATCTTTTCCAACATTGATTTTTCTATTTTTTTTTTCTTAAAATTGCGATCATGAACCTCTTGCAACCGGTTTACGTAAATCACGTAAAACGAAACTGATAAGTCACGGAATTACAACGCGATTTCCCCCTTTCTCCCCAACTTGTGGGAGAGGTTATTTCTTTTCGTAATTTACATACGTACGTACGTACGTAATACGTACAGTATAAATACGCGTTTCCTTCCAAGGACAGGACTCGAAGGCCAAGATATACCCAAGACGCTCACAAGCCCTTGAATACTCTAATTATCTTAAGATGTGCGTGGCATTGTAATGTGTTGAAGTGCAGTTATTTGCCCCATCTTTCTATCTGTGTCCTACGCAGAACATTGCCTGTGATATATCTATAAAACAGTGACCATAAATGTACACGTATAATGTTGGATTTAACAACGGAAGGTCCTAAGGTTTCCCCACCATACGTCATGTCACCGTTATTTCCTCCTCCTGTTCTTTTCTAACATCACGCTTTCTCACACCTCATGCAGGTATCGCCAGGAACATACAGAGTTTAGATACTTTAGGCAGCAGCCAAATGGAATTTCTCCCACCGTGCAAACAATGGCAAACGTTGTTTGCATGCAGTTTATGCAACGTTCTCCTCCTCGTGTCACAGTTCACCACACAAGTACCACGAAAAATATGACTGATGCCTTCTGGCCAAAGGAGCGCCCCCTCTCTCTCTCTCTCTCTCTCTCTCTCCCTCTCTCTCTTCCCTCTCCCTCTTCCCTCCCTCTCACAGCAACATGAATGTGAATCTATGTTCACATGAAACAAATGAGATGAATTGTATGACACCACAGGATTAGGAACACAAGCTCTTCTTTCACGAAGGTGACTGTCCCTTGAAGGTAAAACTGACTCATGAATTGCCTGTAAAACTTGTCCACATTGGGAAAGGTCGTCCGCGCGGCTGACGAGGCATCAGAGGTCATCATAAGACTCGGATGATGGATCCGACAGCGTCCGGACTTCCATGTGTTACAGGATTACACCATACGTGACATGACTCTGTCGTATATGCAAATCTACCGTCTTTTATACGATTCAGTAATTAGTGTTTCTGTCCTGTAGCCCACAGTCGATCGACCTCGTTAACAACGACGGCCATTGCGCTGCTCCTTATAGGCGGCACTCCGATAAAATTACCAGGTATAAAACGCGTTAAGATGGGAGTGATTAGCATGTAATGGCCGCTATAGACCTTGGACGGGTGCCACTCGGCCCCGCTGGGGCAAAAGAGATATATAAACGAGAGAGAACGAGAGGCTCTTGTTGCACATATATATATACGACCCCGTTCCCCAAAGCCACGCCGCTCGTAAATCAGTCTTTTGCTGACGCTGTGGACTCAGTCAGCTGCCAACCAGCATGACTCCCGTGGTCTCCTGAAGTGCACCGCTGTGATGCCCTGCCGTGCACAGCCATAATGTCTAGACGCCCTGCCGTGCATTCCTCCCCCCCCCCCCCCACGTAATGTTGTGATGTCCCTCTTTTACGACACATTACTTCCCTCCCACAAAAAGGAGAGAGGAAGACGACGACAGAATAAGACACAGAGAGAGAGAGAGAGAGAGAGAGAGAGAGAGAGAGAGAGAGAGAAAGGATAAAAATATGGGGACAAGAGGTACGTCAATATCCAGGAGGGTACGTGTATGGCACAAGCAAGGGAAAAGTATTAAGCTTCTGCGCGAGAGCTTAATCTAATAACAGAGATAATAAGACCAGCAATCTTGACACGGAGGGTGTAGGATGGCTCCGGGCATCGCCTCAACACTCCTAAGTCAGGAAGGCAGCAGAGTTACGAGAGTGGTAAACGTAGGAAAGTTAGTTAATTGTGTGGTATTATTTGGAACTGGAAAAAACGTATGGTAGGGTTGACAGAGACGCTTTGTGGAAGGTGCTAAGAATGTAGGAGATAAGGAGTTTTTCCTGGGTGAGTAAGACATGAGTGAGGGGGTAGGGAATGAGCGAGGCTGAGTGGTTCCCGTGAACGACGTGAGCTTGCATAAAGGACGTGTAATGTCACTATGGCTGTTTAATCTGTCTAGGGACAGTGGTAGTGAGGGGAGGTGGTAGGTGAAAGTATCTCAGAGCGAGGCGTAGGTCATCTAGTAGAGTGGAGATTTGAGGTAAGGGGGAATCGGATATGAATCCATTGCTGTTTGCAGATGACGCGGCTCTAGTGGCACGGAGAAAACTCCAGAAGACGGAGTGAGGGTTTTGACAGTGCGCGAATGGAGATAAAGACGAGCAGCTTGTTGGGGTAAATCAAGATGATCCGAGCGTAAGTTCGAATGGGAGGAACTTGGTACGAAGTAGAGTCTCTTCGGGCACCTGGGGGTGGACGCGGCGGCGAATGGAACCATGGAAGCTGAAGCGTTTCATAGGGTGGAAAAGAGGACCAAAGTCCTGAATGCATTACGTGTTTTCAAAGGTCCAGTTGTCCTGGCAGTGGTTCACGGACGAGGGTCTTGGGCCTTTAAGTCCTTGGGGTCTTGGACCCTTGATTAAGGCCTTGGGTTTTGGTACAAAGAATGGGAAATGGTGGACGCTGAGCTCCTGCCGTCATCTCGCTATATAGCGCGAGTGGCAAATTAGGTACGAAAATTTAAGGAAATATATCCCTCCAGAAAAAAAAAAAATAATGTTTTCGCGAGTGCCCTGTGAAATAACTATCGTCAGAAAAAAACATTGAAGAAAAGAGAAGAGAAGCTTCGGTCGTTTTCTTAAAGTGAGCAAGACGTGGAAGCCAGGTTGAGGCTTGGGGGTCAAGTGGTGCCTGACCTCTGACCCGGCCGCGGGGGACAGTCACTTGGGGAGGAGGAGAAGGAGGGGGGTGGGGGTTATTTGAGGAGGGTGGGGACTGAACGGGTGGGAGAGGGAGTTTCGGGAGGTGGAAGAGGGCTGAGGAAGAGGAAGGAGAGTGGCAAGGGAGAAGAGGAAGTGGCTAGGGAGAAGGATAAGTGGCTAGGGAGAAGAGGAAGTGGCTAAGGAGAAGGGGAAGTGGCTAAGAAGGAAGGGAATGTGGCTAGGAAGGAAGGGGAAGTGAATGGGAAAGAGGATTGGCTCGAGGGGAGGAAAAGGCGTGGATGGAAGAGGAGAAGGAAAAGGAGGCGTTCCTGGGGAGGAGAGGATAGGCTGAAGAAGAGAAGGAAGAGGAGGAGGAAGAGGACGAGTACCTGAGGAGGGGAGGAGGAGGAGGAGAAGGAAGAGGGCGAGTACCTAGGGAGGGGGACATGGAGGAGAGGCTCGTGGGGAAGAGGAGGAGGAGGAGGAGGAGGAAGAGGAAGAAGGAAGAGACCCCGTGGAAGCTGCAGACCTCTACATCCAAGCACTCAGAGAGAGCAGACATCAGTCGCGAACCATCAGTCAAAAATGAAGAAAAAACATGACAAGAAAAAATACAAAAAATCCACCGAACTGACTTTTTACGAAGTTGTTTGAGAGAGAAACACAAGTCAGGTGTTGCGGCCGCGGCTGGTGTTCCAATACTGTGAATGTTTCGAGGCTGAAATGAGAAAGAAAAACCGAATCCTTCCCAAGAGAAAAGAAAAAAGATAAAAAAAAAAATCCGATCCATTAACAGTATTGCCCGTGAGTGTGTGTGTGTGTGTGTGTGTGTGTGTGTGTGTGTGTGTGTGTGTGTGGGACCTCAAGGGACCACTGGTGCAAAGGACATCATCCTTGGAGTCGGGGGTGTTTCCCGAGAGACGTCGTGACATCACGTTTGTTTTACTCTTATGGTTATAACCGACGTCACTTGGTTATCACTGACGTCATTTGGTTATCATTGACTTCACTTGGTCATCACTGAGGTCGAGGCTGTAATTGACGCCATGTTTGTTATCAGTGACATCACGTGATTATTAGTGATGTCACGTGGTTATCAACGACGTCACCTGGTTATCAGTTACGTCGAGCTGTTTCAATGACTCCACGTGATTATTAATGACGTAACTTGATCATCGGTGACGCTACGTGCTTATGAATGACGTAGTTAGAGTGACGTCATGGATATAAATGACGTCACTTTGTTATGACTGGCATTAACAACTAACAAATGAAGTCAAACATTACTAGACTGCTGGGTCCTAACGAGGCTGTTTCTGAAAGCTGAAGAGATCATTAAGTCATTAACTTAATGTGGTAAGAGTAGAAAGACTTACAGATTTTTTGAAGAGGAAGATTTTTCAAAGACTTTTCAGAGGAAGATTTTTCAAAGAGGAAGACTTTTTCAGAGGAAGATTTTTCAGAGGAGATTTCTTCAAAGAGGAAGACCTGTAAACGTTTCGCGTAGTTATGGATATGCAAATAACGTCAGTCGTGGATTTGAAGCAAAGTATCTATCACGTCTGTGCTTTAAACGCATCTATGGTACTACTTTAAACGTTTCTATGGTACTACTATAAACGTTTCTATGGTACTACTTTACACGTTTCTATGGTACTACTTTAAACGTTTCTATGGTACTACTTTAAACGTTTCTGTGGTACTACTATAAACGTTTCTATGGTATTGCTATAAACGTTTCTATGGCACTACTATAAACGTTTCTATGGTACTACTTTAAACGTTTCTATGGTACTACTTTAAACGTATCTATGGTACTGTTTTCAACTACTCTAAATAGTAAATAGTGTTCATCACTGATACAAAGTGGTTATCAGTAATTTCATTTTGTTGTCAGAGGTCATTCGGTTATTACGGGCTTAGTTATTCGTGACGTCACGTGGTTAACAGTGATGTCACGTGGTTATGACTGTGGTGTCATGTGGATACCTCACTGACGTCATGTCGTCGCCACGGCATTGGTGACGTCACTGGAATGATTAGTGACGAGATGATCTGCGGTGACGTCACGATTATCTGCTATGCCATGGTTATCAATGATGTCATCGTCATCATCATAATGACCATCGATGACGTCATGGTTACAATGATGTCATGATCTGTTGGGACTTCATGGTTATGAATACGATTATCCGTTGCGTCATGAGTATAATTCTACCTAATTAGAGTCATAAATATAATCTTCCACAGCGTCTTGAATATAATCATTCGTAGCTTAAGGAACATAATTATTCGTAGCGTCAAAAAATGAAATAATTCGTAGTCAAAAATGTAATTATTCGTAAAATCAAGAATGTAATTATTCGCCGTCAAAAATATCATTTTTCGTAACGTCAAAAAAATATAATTAATCGTAGCGTCAAGAATATAATTATTCGTTGCGTCAAAAAATATCATTACTCGTTGCGTCAAAAAATATAATTATTCGTTGCATCAAAAAATATAATTATTCGTAGCGTCAATAATATAATCATTCATAACGTCAACAATATAATTATTCGTAGCGTCAAGAATATAATTATTCATAGCCTCTTGAATATAATTACCCCCAGCGTCAAGAATACAATCGTAATTATCAGTAGTTAAATTCTGGATTATTACGTCAAGGGTTTTCAGACCTGATAATCTCCATTTCCCTTTTGTACAGTAAGTAACCTACAGTCTCTCTTCACAAACACGTACGATATTCTAACTTTCTCCCAACCACCGTGTCAATCCCCATATCAATCCCCACATCAAACCAAAATATCAACCCACGTAGCAAACCACCCTGTCAACTGTCGTGTCAAATCACCATGTCATCTCCCGTGTCAAACTACTGTCTTAATCCTCGTGTCAAACCAACGTGTTAAACCCCCCCACCCCCACTGTCAACCCATGTCAACTTCCGTGTCAAACCACCATGTCAACTCACGTTAAACCACCGTCTCAAACCCCATGTCAAAAACCCACCGTGTTAACAAACCCCGTGTCAAAACTACCGTGTTTACTACCACGTCAATCGACCACGTCAACCCCAGTCTCAGACCACCCCGTAAACCACCGCGTAAAATCCCCGTGTCACCCACCGTGTCAACCCCTATGTCAAAATACCCGTGTCAACTCCCGTCCAAAAGAAGCCCTTCCACTTTGAATCCGTTGGTATAGCAATAGAAAAAGTTGCCAACACATCTCGGTCAAAACTTATCCTACTGCTTTATGAATATCTGTTTCTGAATATCTGCTGCTAAATACCTGTTGATGAATATCTGTTTCTGAATATCTGTTGCTGAGTAAGTGCTGGTGAATACCTGTTACTGACTATCTCTTACTGAATATGACAATGAATATACGCTACTGAGTAACTTTTACGACTGAATATCTGTTTCTGACTGTTGGTGAATATGTCACTGAATATCTGATGGTAAACATCTGTTGCTCAATATCGTATCTGTTGGTGAATATATCATACCGTATATTTGCTACTGAGTATGCTGCTGAATATCTGTTTCTCAATACCTGTTGGTGAGTATTTTATGTTGAATATCTGTTACCACGTATCTGTTACTGAATATGTTGCTCAATATCCATTCCTGAATATCTGTCACTGCCTGTTCGTCGTTGAATACCTGTTACTGAATATCAATTGTGTTACTATCGGTTGCTGAATCTCTTATTGTGAATATTTGTATCATTGTATATGCTAATGAATACCTGTTACTGCATCAATCTGTTGCCGATTACCTGTTAGTGTAAATGTGTTGGCTGAATACCCGTTACAAGGCCCAGACTGCATGAGATTATGGTCTGAGCTCCAGTAATTTGCATATTCACTTTAATTAGTATGCGTCAGGAGCAGAAAATTTTGCATAAAAATGACCAAGTCATCCTGAGAAGCACTTACCTAATTACTTGATGTAAACTGCACTTACTGTTTACCAAAGAAACAGCTGCGGGCACGCAGGAAGAGGAAGAGGAAGAGGAGGAGGTGTAAGAAGAGGAGGGACGCTACTTTCAACTCTTCTAAGTAAAGACAGAGAAAAGGGCAAATGCAGAAATGAAGGAATTACTCCGTATATCGAGGTAGCGTCAGGAAGAAACGCAAAATGGCTTCCTTTGCAAACATGTGTTTTTTAGCTCCCTTATATGTAACGTAATAGATTCCATAGTCTTTCTCATCTACAGTCAGATCCCATATCCTATACCATGGTTTACCTTGACCGCTTCATATAGCCATTTCTCTTCGTAGGGCACAGATTCCCCCACCAGCCCTCCTCCTCCCCCCCCCCCTCAGACAATTCGGAATTAGGTCTTGGACGTGCGACATTCATGCTGACACTGTGGGGGGCGAGTGTCAGTCTTGTGTCAGGAGTGGGGGGAGCGAATGTCAGTCTTGTGTCAGCACTGTGCTGGCGTGTGTGCTAAGTCTTGGGTCAGTACTGTGTGGGGGCGTGTGTCAGACGCGTGTCAAGCGCGGCGGTACGACACCTCGAGCACGACGGTACGATACCTCGAGCACGACGGTACAGTCCTGATAATAACGGTACACCACTTAAGTACGACGGTACAATCCACAGGCACAACAGTACGACCCCTGAGCACTACGGCGAAATCCCTAGACCACTACTGAGTGGACGACGACCCCTTTGAAAACGACAAGTACGACTCTCTGAGAACGACAAGACAACCCTTGGGTATGACGACCTATGACCCCTCAGGGTCACGGATCAAGGGGTCAGGCCAACGTGACGACCCAAAAGGTCGCTGAGTCCTGCTCTAGAGTCGTTATGGTAGGCCGTACTCGAGGGTCGTTGCCATCGTCGTCCTGGCATTAAGCCTATATGAAGCCCATCGACGACCCTCCTCCTGCAGAAAAAAAAGCAAAGACAAAGAAAACGGGAGCAGACAAAGTGTAAACACACACACACACACACACACACACAGTCGACCATTACACATGATGGATTCAGAAAACATCTTTGCATCATACACGTTGCTTAACCCCTCCTCCTCTCCTCTCCTCTCCCTCCCCTCCTTCCCCCTCCCCCCTCATGAGCCAAGGAGGGAGTGGAGGGGAGGGAGGAAGGGACGACTGGGAACGGCCCGAGCCAAAGTGATGAAAGAGTTGAACAGGAAATTACCCCGCTAAACTTTTATGGTAATTCCCGCTCCTCCGGCGGCCGACGTCGGTATCTGTAATGATTGAGGAGAATGATAAAAGAAAGGGAGTAAATGAGAAATACCTTTTTTCCCTCTCTCTAAGCCTCAAGCGGTGGGCGTTATTAGCGTAATGCCGACAGGAGATACATGTAAATAACTAAGAGTTGTGTGGACAGTGGACAGGGACTGAGGTACGTATGGCTCGAATAGGATAGTGGCAAACAGCCACCCGGCGTGGATAGCGCGAGGCATGGTGGCAGAAGTGATGGCGGTGGCTCTATCTGGCAAAGGATAGTAGGAGTGGGCGTTCTCAGAAGGACGGTGGCAGAGGTGGCGCCGTCAAGGGACAGTGAGAGGGACAACAGAAGCTCGGGTCATTGCCAGCCTCAGTAGGAGCAGCCGAATATTAATACGTACACGTCGAGAGATTCCAGTCATCACCCGACACACAAGGAGCTGGCAATGTCGGGGGTTACGTGGGTGGGGGGGAGACGTCAGTTGGGTTACGTGGGTAGGGGAGGTGTTGTGGAAGGTGGTGGGTGGAGGTGGAGGAAGCCAGACGGGGAAAGCCAGACATCCAAGAGAAACAGAACTTGGGAGGCAAACTCGAAACAACTTCAAAAAAGGAAAAAAAAATGTCAATAGAACAATTTCTCTAACATCTTCCCGTCGAAATATCAACCATCCACTGAGGCTATACCACAACCATCCACGGCGACTATACCACAACCATCCAAGGAGGATACACCACAACCATCCACGAAGGCTACACCACGACCATCCACGGAGACTATATCACCAACCATTCAAGGAGGCTACAAAACAACCATCCATGGAGCCTACACCACGACCACCCACGGAGGCTCCATCCCAACCACCCACGGAGGCTCCATCCCAACCACCCACGGAGGCTCCATCCCAAGCATCCACGGAGGCTACACCACAACCATCCACGGAGGCTATACCACAACCATCCACGGAGGCTACACCACAACCACCCACGGAGGCTCCACCCCAACCATCCACGGAGGCTACGCTACAACCATTCAAGGATGCTACACCACAGCCATCCACGGAGGCTACACCACAACCATCCATGTAGGCTAAGCCACAACCATTCGAGGAGGCTACACTACAACCATCCATGGAGGTTACACCACAACCATCCACGGAGGCTACAATACAACCATCCACGAAGGCTGCACCACGACCATCCACGGAGGCTACGCCACAACCATCCCCGGAGGCTACACCATCCATGGAGACTACATTCCAACCATCCATGGACACCACACCCTCCCTTGTGGGAAACTTCCAAGATAAAACTAAGGCAGAGCCACGAGATTGGAACTTCAGAAGTTTCTGACCAACATTTTGAGACTGAGGATGTTATAAAGCTTCTTTGAAGTTTTTCCGCTCCTGTCGATAAGCTGTGGAAATATTAGGTCAATTCTTCTGAGAACTTAAGTTAGAAAACCCAAAGAATGGCGCGGTCTGTGCCTTGTTGCCCCAGAGATTAATATCAGTCCACTCTCAGAGTTCCGAGTTTGTAATACCTTAAATACAAAGGATCCTAACACGTACACACACACACACACACACACACACACACACACACACACGAGTGTAAAACTCCCTCCCTATACAGCACAAATAGGTAATCACACACACCTGGCTTAGGCTGGGATGTGTGCGTCTGTCTACACACACAGGAGTAAAGACAATGACAGATCTGTACAAGGATAAGAGACGGGGCAACACGAGTGTAAAACTCCCTTCCCGCACAGTACAAATACGTAATTACACACACACACACACACACACATACAAGGTACTGGCTTCCTAATACGTGTTTGTCAATGTGTATAACACAAGCTTCTCCCACTGGATGAGAAAGGAGCTATCTATGTCAGCCTATCGTTCCCCAAGCGGTCGGTCAAATAACCCAGCAAAGTCTACTGTCCGTATAAGCAACGCTCGTTACGTTCGGTGAATTCTCTTGCATGTTGACTGAACCACACTGATGGATATTTGCCACTTGCATGACTAAAAGCATCAGTTGCATGGGTACGAGTAAGTGTTTGAGAATTATGCATATGGTTTTATAAACATGGTCATAAACCAATAACGGAAAAGGAATATAGAGGAAATCTCGTTTAGTGAGGTCTGTGAGATAGGAACTGTTTGTTTCAGTGGAGATCATGATGGCAATTGTGTTCTGTAGCGGAAGGATAGGCGGTGACAACGCCCAGCGGAGACACCTCAGGGCGTCTGGTGTTGTAGGCGTTCCCTGAGGGGTGTATGGGCGGTGACGACGCCCTCTGGAGACAACTCAGGGCGTTCCTTGCTGGGGTTTGGGCGGAAGCCAAGCCCTCTGGGTACTCTTGAAGGTGTGCGGTACTCAGCTGGTGTGAGTAAGGATGAGTCCCTTAGCCGGAAAAAAAAAAAAATCAAAAAAGCTACCTTAAATTTTGCAGTCGTCCCTTTAAG
>JAYMFT010176381.1:0-12134 GCA_038088735.1 Panulirus argus
TGATCTATGCAGTCCTCCACGCGTGGTAGGGGGTAACTGTCGGTCCTCGTGACCTCGTTAACCCGGCGGTAGTCAATGCAAAACCGATAGGTCCCGTCGGGCTTGGGCACAAGGGTAACGGGCGAACTCCATTCTGACTGACACAGTTCGATCAAATCGTGCTCCAACATGTAGCGTAGTTCCTGACGAAGGATATGGGCGCGTTGTGGACTTACCCGGTAGTGAGCTTGCTTAATAGGCCTGGCATCCCCCACGTCTACGTCATGGCTTGTCAGTGAGGTCTGTCCAGGGGCGCTTCGGAAAACCTCGGGGTGTTTGTCTAGGAGGGCAATTATCTCCACCCGTTGTTCCTCCGTCAGGTGCGAAAGCTTCGTCTCCCCTTCTTTGTCCACACCGCCGCCAGGCCTCCAGGTCTCCGCGACACCCATATCTGGACCGTCTTCCTCTTCATACACAGCTCCAGTTGGACGTTCTACCAGGAAGACTGGTGCACTCTGCTTGATAGGAGGAGAATCACGATTAAAGTAGGGTTTGAGCATGTTGATATGGCATAATCTCTGGCTTCCGCGCCTGACTGGAGTCGAGACAAGGTAATTCAAGTCTCATACCGTCTTAATTACGGTGTATGGACCCTGAAAACGGACGGCCAGTGGTTGTCCGGGTTGGGGTAATAGCAGCAACACCTCGTCTCCCGTCTCAAAACTCCTCATTCCACAGCGTTTGTTATACCAGCTCTTCATTCGTGCCTAGGTCTCTGTTAGGTTCTCCCGAGCTGCTTCCCAACATTTCTGTAGTCTGTCCTTTAACTCGCTGACGGAGTTCAGCAGTCCAACATTCTCGCTCTGGTTCAGCCATACATCTTTCAATAATTTAAGAGGCCCACGGACCTCGTGGGCAAACATCAGCTCGAAGGGGGAAAACCCTAGAGACTCATTTGGCACCTCTCTGGTCGCGAACAGGAGAAAGGACAATCCCTTATCCCAGTCCTTAGTGTTGTTGCCACAATACTTCTTCAGCATGGACTTAAGCGTGGAATGGTAACGCTCCAAGGCGCCTTGACTCTGAGGGTGGTAAGCCGTAGAAGTGATCTTACCGATACCCAGCTCTTTCAGAGTCTGTTGAAAAGTCCTGGACATAAAGTTGGACCCCTGATCAGATTGCACCTCTCTAGGGAGTCCGAACTTTGTGAAGAAGTTGAGCAATTCCCGGATAACAGCTTTTGCCTTCGTGTTTCTTAAAGGAATCGCTTCAGGATATCTTTTGGCCATATCAATAATACTCAATATGTAACAGTTGCCAGAAGAGGTTTTTGGCAAGGGGCCTACAACGTCGACTATAACACGGTCGAACGGAGTTTCAAATGGGGGAATGGGGACTAAGGGGGCAGCCTTAAGCTTCTGATTAGGCTTCCCCATCACTTGACATGTATGACACGTCTTGACATACTGAACGACGTCCCGGCGGACACCAGGCCAGTACATATTCCGCCACACCCTGTCCAGGGTCTTTCTCACCCCCAAGTGACCTGCGAAGCTCGAGTCGTGCGCAAGCTTCAGAATTTCCCTTCTGTAGGGACGCGGCACCACAACCTGGTGGACCGCCTGCCACTCCTTGTCCTCTCCATTACAGGACACAGGACACCACTTCCTCATGAGCAGCCCGTCTCGGGTATAATAACCGTCAGCAGATTCCTCAGCGGACTCGAACAGTTTCTTTAACTCTGGTTCGGTCCTCTGTAATCTCCTCAGGTTTTGCTGAGACAAATCCTCAGCCTCACTCACTATCCTTGTTCGGATTCCAAACCAGCAAAGAAAGTATCATACAGATCAACCTCCCCGGTGTCCATCTGAGGAGAAGCCTCCGTTCCAACCTCTGTCTCCTCAGGCAAACGGCTTGTCTTACTAGCTGTCATGGATCTGGTAACAGCACACACCGGGAATAGTTTTGGTATCTCTTCCTCAAGTTGTTTTGTCTCCGTTGACTCGACTGGTCTCTCCTACAAGACTGGCACTTGACTTATTTTTCCTTCCCCTAGGTCATTGCCTAACACAAAGTCCACTCCTGAGACAGGCAATCTGTCCACAACACCCACAATAGCAGAGCCCATGAAGAGGTCAGTCTCCACACTCACCTCAGCGAGGAGGGTTGCCCTGAGGTTCCACAGCCTGCCTAGCAAGACTTGTTTCCCAGATTCTCTCACAGGCACTAACTCCTTCAACATCAGGGACAACAGCGCACCAGTATCACGAAGTACGGTAACTTCCCTCCTTACTCCACAGCTACTGACATAACCCTTAGAAAGAAACGCATCGTAGTTCCCTCTAAGCGGGTCCTCGACTACAGACTGGTTGCCACTTTCACAGTTCCCTATATTACTGAGAGCAGTGTTAGCCTCCATTACATCACTGGATGGCTCCAAGGCTGAGACAAGATTGACCGGCCTACTCTTTGTAGTGTCCCTTCAACCTGCCATAACAATTCCTTGCCTGATGTCCAACCTTGCCACAGTGATAACATGCCCCATACCTCTCAGAGTAGTTACTCTTACTCTTTGGAGCCCTCGGCAAGGGGGCGGATTCAGGCGGGGTTGTTCCATGATCGGATTTTCCTCTGCCAACAACGCCTTTTGAACTTTTACCGACACTAAATTGTGAGTGATCGAGAACTGATCAGCAAGTACCCCAGCCCTATCAGCAGACTTCACTTCTTTGTCATTTGAATAGTTCAGCAATTCAAGGCCGCCAACGTTATGCACATTATTCTTACATTGCTCGAGTATCATTAATTCCTCGAATTCCTCCGCTGGGGCAATTCGCTCGGCAAGCACCCACTGCCTGAATAAATCGCCAACTTCACGAAAATGTTCTACCCAAGTCTGCCAAGGTTTGATACCGGAATTCCGAAACTTTTCTCTGTATGCGTCTGGCGTTAACTCGTAAGCTTTTAACACAACCTCCTTTACCACTTCATAATCAGTACACTGCTCACTAAATAATGCGGCGTATACAATTTGTGCCTTACCACAGAGAACAGGTTGAAATAAAATCGACCAAGACGTCTTAGGCCATGAGAGCTGATTAGCCACGTTCTCAAACGTACGGAAAAATTTAGTAACATCGTCTTCACAAAACTTTGGTACAAAACTTGCGTGTCTCGTAATATCAAACTCGGGTACTAATCTTGACGCGGTCTGTCGTAATTTCTCTTGTTCCAAAGATAGTCTCATTTGTTCAGTCCGTTCCTTCGCTTCTTCCATTCGTGCTTGAAGCCTAGCTTGTTCACTTTGCGCCTGAAGCCTAGCTCGTGCTTGTGCATTAATCCTAGCAATCTCTAGTTGAAGCTGCAAACTTTCGGAATTGACATTAAGATCACGCTGGCACTGGGGAGGGACTACAACTGACCTCATTGGTGGGACGATGTCACCAACACCGTTTTCTACATCAGGCACACCGACTAATTTATTTACCACTAAAGCTTCCAACTCTACTTTATGAGCATTCCGGTGATACTCCAATCCTAAATTATCCGCAACAACCCTTAACTCGTAAACTGATAAAGATTTAACATCACTTAGAGATGGTTCAGATCGACAGAAACGTTCAACGTCAGTGTCACTGGTTAACGATATGATTACTTAACGATGGGAAGAAACTCCGTAAACAAGGCAAGAAAATCCTGGCAGGGTCGCCAATGTTATGCGCGCCGGATAACGTCACTCTAGACTTAAGGAATGAAATTAAACACCAGGAATAATTTTACAGTTTACAGAAGATAAATTTACAATACAAGAAAAGTAACACATGTCTTGAACTCAAAAATCTACGTTACTTTAATGCCCAGGTAAGTTTTCAAACCAAGAAGGTCTCTTCCACTATTACGATTCACAATATAAAACATACTACTCTAACACGGTAACAATTCTAAAGATACATGACAATACACAGTGACACTCAATGAACAATAAGCAATAATGGTACAACCTTAAGGCGGCGCGGTCTCGGCTGGCAGGGAGGAAAGGGTCGCGTAGCGGGCCGTTGGCAGAGAGACCCTCTCGATATGGCACAGGTTGAAGAAATCAGCTCTCGGGTCGATGTCCGGGGGTTTTAAGGGGAAGGTTTGTCCCCTATAGTGCCAACGGATTGACTGAACCCCTTCCTATGGCGCCCATCACCTCAATTGGGCCACGCCCCCTCATCCTGGCTGGCACGCCCCTCGTCTTGACAGTGGGGGGCCCAGGGAACCCGGAGTCGCGTGACCTCACGTGACCCGAGCACACCAACGTTCCGTCCTGCTAGTCGTCTGTCAGCGCGGGGTTATCGCCAGGGTCGGGAAAGTTTTCCACAGACCTCCACGGCCTACACACAGAGGCCTGCCCTTGTTAACTGGATGCCAGATGATTACCAGACCCTCCTCTCTCCCGAGCGAGGGTCATATCTGAGGTGCTGAGTGGGAAATTACCGAGGAAGGGAATTATACACACAAACACATATACTATATGAACAGTGCGAACATAGGTTCGTCTCGTTCGTAACACCCCCACCCTTAAACGAGAAAATTCCACCAAAGGGGAATTTTCTCAGTTTAGGAGCAGGATAAACAATCTGCAATGACATTGTCTTTGCCAGCGACATGATGGATTTCTAGGGTATGTTCCTGAAGGAACAGAGTCCATCTAGTTAACCTCTGATTTTTATCCCGAAACCTATTGACATACTTAAGGGGGTGGTGGTCAGTATACACAATGATAGGATTGCCTGAAGGGCACAAGTATACATGAAAGTGTTGTAATGCAAGGGTTAGGGACAGCAGACATACTTAAGGGGGTGGTGGTCAGTATACACAATGATAGGATTGCCTGAAGGGCACAAGTATACATGAAAGTTTTGTATTGCAAGGGTTAGGGACAGCAGCTCCTCCTCAATGGTAGAATAGTTCTTTTGAGCTTGATTAAATTTCTTACTAAAATAGCTTACTGGTTGGTCAATCTTCTCTTCGTCCTCTTGCAAGCGAACAGCACCAGCTCCTACATCGCTGGCATCTACAGCTAATTTAAATAGTTTGTTAAAATCAGGAGCCTGTAAGATGGGACTGCTACCCAGTATGTCTCTTAACTGATGGAAGTCTGTGTCACACTGCTCGTCCCAAACATATTTTACATCCTTCTTCAATAAATCTGTGAGGGGAGTGGCAACGGTAGCAAAGTTAACAATAAACATCCGGTAGTATCCCTCCATACCCATAAAAGTCTGAGTTCTTTCCTAGAATCGAGGGGTACCTATCTGGGATAAAGCCTGGACCTTTACGGTCGGTGGAGCTAATTCACCTTGACCGATCACACAACCCAAATACTGTACCTTAGCTTTTACAAACTCACACTTGTCCCAGTTGAGAATAAGGTTGGCTTTACCCAAGACAGTCGAAAGGTTATCAAGTCTTTGTACATGTTCGTCCCAACTCTGACTATGATTTACAATATCGTCCAAGTACACTACACAACCAGTTAAGTCCTTGATGAGAATGTCTATAAGTCGCTGGAAGGTGGCAGGGGCATTTTTCATGCTATAAGGCATCACTTTACACTTATATGTTCGTCCTAACACCACGAAAACACTGATGTCCTGTGCTCTCTCAGTCAATCTAATCTTCCAGTACCCTTTCTCGAGGTCGAGTTTCGTCAGATACCGAGCACCGCCAACTTGATCTATGCAGTCCTCCACGCGTGGTAGGGGGTAACTGTCGGTCCTCGTGACCTCGTTTACCCGGCGGTAGTCAATACAGAATCGATAGGTCCCGTCGGCCTTGGGCACAAGTGTTACGGGCGAACTCCACTCTGACTGACACAGTTCGATCAAATCGTGCTCCAATATGTAGCGTAGCTCCTGACGAAGGATGTGGGCGCGTTGTGGACTTACCCGGTAGGGAGCTTGCTTAATAGGCCTGGCATCCCCCACGTCTACATCATGGCTTGTCAGCGAAGTCTGTCCAGGGGCGCTTCGGAAAACCTCGGGGTGTTTGTCTAGGAGAACAATTATCTCCATCCGTTGTTCCTCCGTCAGGTGCGAGAGTTTCGTCTCCCCTTCTTTGTCCACACCGCCGCCAGGCCCCTAGGTCTCCGCGACACCCATATTTGGACCGCCTTCCTCTTCACACAGCTCCTGTTGGACGTTCTACCAGGAAGACTGGTGCACTCTGCATGATAAGGGGAGAATCACGATTAAAGTAGGGTGTGAGCATGTTGATATGGCATAATTTCTAGCTTCTGCGCCTGTCAGGAGTCGAGACAAGGTAATTCAAGTCTCCTACCCTTTTAATTATGGTGTATGAACCCTGAAAATGGGCGGCCAGTGGTTGTCCGGGTTGGGGTAATAGCAGCAACACCCCGTCCCCCGTCTCAAAACTCCTCAATCGAGAGCGTTTGTCATACCAGCTCTTCATTCGTGCCTGGGTCCCTGTTAGGTTCTCCCGAGCAGCTTCCCAACATTTCTATAGTCTGTCCTTTAACTCGCTGACGGAGTTCAGCAGTCCAACATTCTCGCTCTTGTTCAGCCATGCATCTTTCAGTAACTTAAGAGGCCGATGGACCTCGTGGGCAAACATCAACTCGAAGGGAAAAAACCCTAGAGACTCATTTGGCACCTGTCTGGTCGCGAACAAGAGAAAGGGCAATCCCCTATCCCAGTCCTTAGTGTTGTTGACACAATACTTCTTCAGCAGGGACTTAAGCGTGGAATGGTAACGTTCCAAAGCGCCTTGACTCTGAGGGTGGTAAGCGGTTGAAGTAATCTTACCAATACCCAACTCTTTCAGAGTTTGTTGAAAAGTCCTGGACATAAAGTTGGACCACTAATCAGACTGCACCTCTCTAGGGGGTCCGAACTTTGTGAAGAAGCTGAGCATTTCCCGGACAACAGCTTTTGCCTTCATGTTTCTTAAGGGTATCGCTTCATGTTATCTCGTGGCCATATCAATAATACTCAATATGTAACAGTTGCGAGAAGAGGTTTTTGGCAAGGGACCTACAATGTCGACTATAACACGGTCGAACGGAGCTTCAAATGGGGGAATGGGAACTAAGGGAGCAGCCTTAAGCCTCTGATTAGGCTTCCCCATCACTTGACATGTATGACACGACTTGACATACTGAGCGACGTCCCGGCGGACGCCAGGCCAATACATATTCCGCCACACCCTTCTAGGGTCTTTCTCACCCCCAAGTGACCTGCAAAACTCGAGTCATGTGCAAGCTTCAAAATTTCCCTTCTGGAGGACGTGGCACCACGACCTGGTGGACTGCCTGCCGCTCCTTGTCCTCTCCATTACAGGACACAGGACACCACTTCCTCATGAGCAGCCCGTCTCGGGTATAATAACCGTCAACAGATTCCTCGGCGGACTCGAACAGCTTCTCAAACTCTGGTTCGGTCCTCTGTAACCTCTTCAGGTTCTGCTGAGACAAATCCTCAGCCTCACTCATTAATCCTTGTCCGGATTCCAAACCAGCGAAGAAGGTATCACACAGATCAACCTCCCCGGTGTCTATCTGAGGGGGAACCTCCGTTCCAACCTCTGTCTCCTCAGGCACACGGCCTGTCCTACTAACTGTCATGGACCTGGTAACAGCACACACCGGGAATAGTTCTGGCACCTCTTCCTCAAGTTGCCTCGTCTCCGTTGACTTGACGGGTTTCTCCGACAAGACTGGCACTGGACTCATTTTTCCTCCCGCTAGGTCATTGCCTAACACAAAGTCCACTCCCGAGACAGGCAATCTGTCCACAACACCCACAATAGCAGAGCCCGTGAAGAGGTCCGTCTCCACACTCACCTCAGCGAGGGGGGCTGCCCTGAGGTTCCACAGCCCGTCCAGCAAGACTTGTTCCCCAGATTCTCTCACAGGCACTAACTCCCTCAACATCAGGGACTGCAGCGCACCAGTATCACGAAGTACGGTAACTTCCCTCCTTTCTCCACAGCTACTGACATAGCCCTTGGATAAGAACGCGTCGTAGTTCCCCCTAAACGGATCCTCGACTACAGATTGGTTGCCACTTTCA
Organism: Panulirus argus; assembly: GCA_038088735.1. NCBI lineage: Eukaryota > Metazoa > Arthropoda > Malacostraca > Decapoda > Palinuridae > Panulirus > Panulirus argus. The sequence continues at coordinate 8,055 of JAYMFT010176381.1, forward strand.
CAGTTCCCTATCTTACTGAGAGCAGTGTTTGCCTTCATTACATCACTGGACGGCTCCAAGGTTGAGACAAGATTGACCGGCCTACTCTGTATTGTCCCTGGATTCCTTCAACCTGCCATAACAATCCCTCGCCTGATGTCCAACCTTGCCACAGTGATAACACCCCCTATACTTCTCAGAGTAGTTACTCTTACTCTTTGGAGCCCTTGGCAAGGGGGCAGACTCAGGCGGGGTTGCACCATAATCAGACTTCCCTCTGCCCACAACGCCTTTTGAACTTTTACCGACTCTAAACTTATGAGTAATCGAGAACTGGTCAGCAAGTACACCGGCCCTATCAGCAGACTTCACCTCTCTGTCATTTAAATAATTCAGCAATTCAAAGCCGCCAACGTTATACACATTGTTCTTACATTGCTCAAGTATCATTAATTCCTCCAATTCTTTCGCCGGGGGAATTTTCTCAGCACGCAACCACTGCCTGAATAAATCGCCAACTTCACTAAAATGTTCTACCCAAGTCTGGCCAGGTTTGATAACGGAATTCTTAAACTTTTCTCTGTATGCGTCTGGTGTTAACTCGTAAGCTTTTAACACAACCTCCTTTACTGCTTCATAATCAATACACTGCTCACTAGATAATGAGGCGTAGACAGCTTGTGCATTACTACGGAGAACAGGTTGCAACAAAATCGACCAAGACGTCTTAGGCCATGAGAGCTGATTAGCTACCATTTCAAACATACGGAAAAATTTAGTTACATCATCTTCACAAAATTTTGGTACAAAACTTGCATATCTCGTAATATCAAACTCGGATACTGATCTTGATGCTGTCTGTCGTAGTCTCTCATGTTCCGAAGATAATCTCATTTGTTCAGTCTTTGTTTCTTCCAATTGTGCCTGTGCCTGAAGCCTGACTTGCTCACTTTGTGCCTGAAGTTGGGCTTCTTTACTTTGTGCCTGAAGTCGGGCTTCTTCCAGTCGTGCTTGTGCATTTATCCGAGCAATCTCTAGTTGAAGCCGCAAGCTTTTGGAATTGACATTAAGATCACTCTGGCACTGAGGAGGGATAACAACTTCAGCAGGGTTCGGTGGTGGGACGATGTCACCAACACCGTTTTCTACATCAGGCACGCCAACTAATTTATTTATCGCTAAAATTTCCAGCTCTGCTTCATGAGCATTCCGGTCATACTCCAGTCTTAAATTATCCGCAACAAGCCTTTGCTCATAAACTGATAAAGATTTAATATCACTTTGAGATGGTTCAGATCGACAGAAACGTTCAACATCAGCGTCACTGGTTAATGACATGATTACTTAACGAGGGAAGACACTCTGTAAACAAGGCAAGAAAATCCTGGTATAAGGTCGCCAATGTTATGTGCACAACATATGCATCTAGAGTTAAAGAATGATTTAAACACCAGGGGTAATTTCATTAGTTTACAGAAGATAAATTTAAACATACTGCCCAGGTAAGTTTTCAAACCGCGGAGGTCTCTTCCTCTATTAAGATTCACAATATAAAACATACTACTCTAACACGGTAATAATTCTAATGGTACATGACAATACACAGTGACACTCAATGAACAATAGAAAATAAAGGTACAACCGTGATATCAGAACTCAGCTCCGGTGAGTGGTTATCTCGGGTCGTTGGCGGCTCGTGGGCTGTCTTGGTTTGAGCGTGTGTGGAGGTCATGTGCCGGATCGCGCACGATGGGATGAGGTTAGACCTCTCTGGTTGGCTCTGGTTGAAGGACTCACCCTTGGCCCTGTGCCTGGGTATTATAAAGGGGGTGTGGTCTCTTCAGGACGGCCATTACCCCAGTTGTGATTGGAGGGAGTGACCACCCAGTGTCACTCCGGATTGGCTAAGTACAGTCAGGACACACCCCTCATCTTGACTGGCATGCTCTCCTAATCTCGACTGTGAGATCCTGGGAATGGAAGTAGAAACCACAGCTCCTGTCCATAGCTGAGAAGGGATTGATGGCTACTGGCAGTTCTGGAAGTCAACTGTGAGGAGTCTAGAGAGTCGGGTGACCCTCAGCCGGAACCAGGTTTGACTGCAAGATGGCCAACGGGACCCACACTGACCCCAGCTGCAGAGGTCAGGAAACCACACGTGGAGGACCAGAGTGTGGGAACCCTGGTTGGAGAGGAACTACACACAAAAAAGAAAGATATTATACGAATGGTGGGAATATAGGTTCGTCCCGTTCGTAACACTCTCACCCTTAAACGAGAAAATTCCACTAAGGGGGAATTTTCTTACTTTAGGAGTGGGATAAATAATCTGCAATGACATTAAAGCAATTGAATTACTCTTGAAGGAACAAGGCCCATCTAATTAACCTCTGATTTTTAGATTGGATCGCCTGAAGGGCACAATTATACATGAAGGTGCTGTTATGCAAGGATCGCCTGAAGGACACAAATAGACATGAAAGTACTATGAGGATAGGATTGCCTGAAAGACACAAATACACATGAAAGTTCCATGATTCAAGTACCAAAGACAAACGTTCCTTCTCGGTGACGGAGTAATTCTTCTGGACCTGCAAGAGCTTCTCACCAAGGTAACTCCCAGGGTGATCCACCTTTTTTCTCATCCTCCTGCAAGAGGACAACATCAGCTCCTGCATTACCGACATTCACAGCTAACTTCTACTGGGGCCTGTAAAATATAAACATTACTTTGGGCGGCTCTTAACTGATGAAAGGCTGTCTCACACTGCTCATTCCTAATAAACCTAACTATTCGCTTCACTAAGCCTACAAAGGGGACGGCGATCATGGCAGCATTAACCATAAATGTTTGATAGTATCCTACCAGAGTGAGGAACTTATGGAGTTCCCTTCTAGATCGTAGAGCACATGCAGGGATTACAACAGGGACCTTTACTGTGAGTGGGAGGGTGGAACTGGTAGTACTTGTTACCTTATTAACTTGGCGGTAGTTGATGCAGAACTGATACGTCCCGTCGGGTTTGGGTACCAGAATCACGGGCGAGCTAAACGCTGACTGACATAACTCGATCAAATCAGTCTCCAGCATGTAGCGTAGTTCCTCTTGAAGAATGATGGCCCGTTGTGGACTTACTCGGTAAGGAACTTCTTCAGTAGGCCAGGCATCTCCCACGTCTGCAACAAGGTTCATCAGTGAGGCCCGTCCAGGGAGACTTAAGCAGGCCCCTGGTTGTACTGACCGCAGGGCAGTCATCACTCGTTGCTCCTCCGACAGGTGTGAGAGCTTCTCCACCTTCACGTCCATGCTGTCGTCAGGTTCCCAGGCCTCCTGGGCGCCCGTAGCTGGATCGTCGTCCTCGTCACACACAGCTTCCATTGGGAGGTGGGTCGTGTAGGCCCACGCACTCTGCTTGAAAGGGGGAGAAAATTTACACATTACCTGTGTCAGCCCCAGCTGAGGTAACGGCGGTGGCTCCTCCTCTTCCGTCTCCAGGCTCCTCAATGGAGACCGTCTGCCGTACCAGCTCGTACTTCGATTCCGGGTCTCTCCAGATCCGCAGAGATATCCCACAGCTCGACTTCGCAACTCTCACTCTCAGGAAGTGTTGTAAATTCCTACGTCTTTACGGGGTCCAAATCAGCAAAGAAGGTATGACACAACTCGATTTCGCAGCTCTCACTCTCAGGAAGTGTCATGGATCCCTCCGTCTTAATGGGGTTCGGACCAGCAAGGAAGGGATCACACGTCCCGCCTCCACTAGTCTCATCCTTGAAGGATGTCCTTGCTCTCCTCTTCTGCACGGCTGCGTCCCTGAGCACACGGTCTGCCTTGCTAGCTGCCAGCGACTTGGTCTCTGCAGATTTCTGGACTATCTCTGGTACTTCTTCCTCACGTTGCTCTTCCCCCGAGGACTCCTCCAGTCTCACAGGCAACATCGGCAATGGATTCATTTTCTTCCCCGCAAGGTTATTACCCAACACAAAGTCTATCTCCGGAAACAGGTAGCCTATCCACAATCCTGATGAGAGCAGGGCCCGTGAAGAGATCTGTTTCCACATACACATCGGCGAGTGGAGCTGCCCTGAGATTCCACAGCC